>AWOL01S0071575.1:12420-35018 GCA_000715115.1 Nicotiana otophora | reverse complement strand
TTTTACAGTTCAGTACCTCTTGGTACAGTTCATTAAATATATAATTTTACCTTTCATCAAAACGCCATATGCCAAGAGCTGAACATCAACAATACAATGGAAAAAAAATATGATCTTTAAGGATTTCTTCTCTTTTTCATTTAGCGTACTAACAGCTATTTGCAAGTTCATTTAGCAATACGGAAACGGAAAGGTAATTAGCAAAACCGTATACACATTCCAGTACAAATGGCAAAGAACTATACAAATCGGAGCCTAGGGTTTGTTATGCAGTGAAAGTATACACAAAGCGTCGTAAATCATTTGAAAATGGGATTAGGGTTTTGGTTTCATGAGAGATACTCCATTAAGGAAGGAATCTAGAGAAACTTACAGCTCGATTTCGCCGGAGAGAGATCCACCGGAGTTCAGCGGAGAGAGAGAGATAGTGAGGAACAACTTCGCCGCCGAGGGAGAATGATGTCAATTTAGCCGTAGAATTGGCGTAATACCGTAATGTGAAGGGGGGCAGAAATCAATAGGTTTTGGATTGGTCCATTTGACCCGTTAGAGGAACTTGGGCCTTAAGTTTAAAATCCAATAGGGCCAAGTGCTGATTTTCTCAAATAGCCCCTTCTGATGCCATGTTTATATTTCGTCCCTATTTTTTAAAAAGTTTTGCAAACATAACTCGTGCTTCACAATTGGAAAAATGGGAAGTTTATGACAGAATGATACCACCTCCGACCATTTGGTCATAAAGTTTGATCATAAATATTTTTATAGGTAGGTATTTAATTTCTTCTACAACTTCAGATTATTTGGTCTAAAGTTCCTAGTGAATTTGTGTACGCATCTCTGATACAAATTATAGCAAAGTCAATCGATAGTGTTCTACTCAGCTAGCTACTTGAGAATATAGTGCTATGGAAAAGCCTCAACAAGAACTCCCAAACATCATAAATTTATTTTATGAATAATTTAAGTTCTTCTACGGCTTCAAACTATGGTCTAATGTTTAGTCTGAATTGGGATGCAAAATGCTCCGGAATGCAAGTTTTGTATCCTTTGAACAACTAATTATCATGCATTAAGTTGGCACTAATGAAATTATTTTGCAAGTTCTATCTTATACTTACTCCATGTATGGTAATCATTATCCATCTCTTCAAAATCCAACTAGAAAAGAGATTCAATATAGAGGAGGTTAGAGTTGCGACTTTGTTTGGTTTGCATTGCAAAATTAAACACTTACAACAACAATAAAAAATTCAGTATAATCTCATAAGTGGGGTTTGGAGATGGTAGTGTGTATGCAGACTTTACCCCTACCTTGAAAGTAGAGAAGTTATTTTCGAAAGACTCCCTGACGCCAGAAAATATGAAAAGAAAGTAGTAACAACAACAACAAAAAAAAAATATTAAGAAAGACTTGCAATTAAGAACAATTATATTATGTGGTTAAGCTTAATGCAAAATAAGTAGGAGGACGAGGAGAAAGAGCATTGAGAAGAGAGGTAAATATGTTTATACTGCTTGGGAAATGGAGGCTATATTTGCTAACATTATTTGTTGGGTTTAAGCTTGTTAGAGCTTAAAATAGAGTGAATGGGAAGGGGGGGTTAAAATTTTTGAATTTCCCGCTTTGATAAAGTGACATTGTCTCATATAGGAGGAGGAAAAGAGTTTTGATAGGTATATACAATTACACTTCTTTTAGCTCTTAAAGAGTTAAGAAGAAGGCAAGCCTCGCGTCGTCGCCGTCGTCGCTAGCTCGGCTTCGGATACGGATTTAGTCAAATGATTTGATTGATTAATTTTTTGGACCAAATTTATTTGTTAATATTAAATTAACGTAATATTATTTTAATCCAAATTAGCCGGTTTTTTGTAACGATAAATTGTTTTTCCTCCATTTTGAATTTCCCCTCAAAATTTAAATTTTGAGTTGCAGCCTTTACATGAAGAGTTGCAACTCTTCGGTATTACCCAACTTTTTGGCTATAAATACATGATCTTTCCTAAATTCCATATAGCCAACTATTTTGGGGAAGTGTATGTTATCACTGTTTCACTTTGTTTGGCATATTTGACATCATTTCCTGTTTTGTTCTAATTCTAACAAGTGTGCTTTGGTTTGCAACGTAGAACGAAATAACTATTGTAAAACATTGTGTCGTGGTCTTCAAGATTGTGATATGATGAATTATCACAATCAAGTGATCGAAACATAGGTTTAATTAATCAGGAACCACTATTAGGTAGAATTAGATTCTTCTCATTAATCTTATGTAAGAATTACACTTTTAGCGGATTGGAGGATGATCTTTACAACGTCTATAGTAATGTGAAAACTTCGAAAGAACTATGGATACGTTGGAAAATAAGTATAAAACCGAGGATGTCGGTTTGAAGAAGTTTGTGGTAGCCAATTTTTTAGACTATAAGATGGTAGATAGCAAGCATGTCATTACCCAAGTTCAAGAGATGTAAGTTATAATTCATGATCTCCTCGTTGAAGGTATAAGCTGAATTAATGCTTCTGGCGAAAGTATTAATTATATTACTAGTTATGAATTTTTTATTGAAGGTTTGGTCATCAATGAAGCATTTCAAGTTGCAGCAATGATTGAGAAGTTGCCTCCTTTATGAAGGGACTTTAAGAACAACTTGAAATAAGTACAAGCGCTAGGAGATGAAATTCGAAGATCTCATCGTTCGATTGAGGATCGACGAGGACAATAAAGTTGCAGAAAAGAAGACACGTGAAAACTCAATAATTATGGGAGCAAATATTATTGAGACTGCTCCAACTAATCCGAAAAAGAGGAGGAAGTCTTCTGGACCAAAGAACTATCCCAGCAAGAAGAAATTCAAGGAAAACTACCACAACTATGGAAAGCTTGGACAGAAAGTTGCAGAATGCCGTGCTCCAAAGAAAGAGAAGAAAAAGGGTCAAGCAAATATAGTTGAAATAAATGATGATATTGATGACTTGTGTGCTATGTTATTTGAATGCAACTTAGTGGGAAATCCTAAGGAGTGGTGGTTTAGTTCTGGAGCCACCCGCCATGTTTGTGCTGTTAGAGAAATATTTGTTTTATATGCTCCCGTTGGACCTAACGAGACCATTTTTATAAGAAATTCTACAACGGCCAAAATTGAAGATTATGGAAAGATATTCCTGAAGATGACCTTTGGCAAGGTGGTGACTCTGAACAACGTTTGTCATGTTCCCGAAATAAGGAAGAACTTAGTTTCTATTTCACCTCTCGTCAAGAACGAGTTTAAGTGTATTTTTATTTCATACAAAGTTGTAATAAGTAAGAACGAAATGTATTTAGGAAAATGTTACCTTACTGAGGGCCTTTTCAAACTGAATGTAATGGTTGTTGACAATGATAAAATTTCAGCGTCTTCTTACTTACTTGAGTCAAATGATTTATGACATACGTTTGGGACATGTCAAAAATAAAACCTTGCAAAAAATGATTAATTTGGACGTATTGCCTAAGTTTGAATGCGACAAATCAAAATGTCAAGTATGTGTGGAATCTAAGTATGTTAAACATCCTTATAAGTCCGTTGAAAGGAATTCAAATCATTTAGACTTAATTCACACAGATATTTGCGATATGAAATCAATACCATTTCGCAGTGAAAAAGTATTTCACAATTTTTATTGACGACAATACTCAATATTGAGATGTTTACTTACTCAATAGTAAAGATGAAGCAATAGATACATTCAAACAATACAAAAATGAAGTTGAAACTCAAGTTAACAAGAAAATCAAAATGATAAGAAGCGATAGGGGCGTTGAATACCAATCTCCTTTTGAAGAAATATGTTTGGAATATAGAATTATTCATCAAACAACGGCCCCTTACATGCCCCAATCCAATGGGATTGCGGAAAGAAAGAATCGATCAGTAAAAGGATGATGAACGCTTTGTTGATAAGTTCTGGTTTGCCACAAAACTTGTGGGGGGAAGCCATTCTTACGGCTAATTGGATACTAAACCGAGTACCCCACAATAAAACGCAATCCATTCCATATGAAAAATGGAAAGGAAGGGAGCCCAACTTGAATTATTTTAAAGTGTGTAGGTGTTTGGCAAAAGTACAAGTTCCTAAACCCAAAAAGGTAATGATAGGACCGAACACCGTTAATTGTATTTTCATAAGATATGCAACCTATGTAAAGCATATAGATTTCTGGTTCATAAATCAGAAAATTCCGACATTTATAATAATACAGTTATAGAATCAGATAATGTTGAATTCTTCAAAAATATATATCCATATAAAAGGGAATGTGAGTCGATTGGTGAATGATCTAAACGACATCGAGATGAAACAAAACAAAGTACGTATAATCAGGAGGATCCAAGACGTAGTAAACGTCAAAGAGCATCTACTTCATTTGGACTAGATTTTGTGACCTTCTTATTGGAAAATGAGCCTCGAACATTTAAAGAAGCTATTTCGTCTTTCGAATCATTATTTTGGAAAGAGGCAGTCAATAGTGAAATAGAATCTATACTAAACAACCATACATGGGGATTGGTTGATCTTCCTCTACGCAATAAACCGTTGGGTTCTAAATGAATTTTTAAGAGAAAAATAGAAGATGGTGGTACTATTGACAAATATAAGGCAAGACTTGTGGTCAAAGGGTATAGACAATGAGAAGGTCTTGACTATTTTGATACATACTCTCCAGTTACATAAATTACGTCCATACGAACGCTAGTAGCATTAGCTGCGGTATATGGTCTTGAAATTCATCAAATGGACGTTAGACCGGCCTTATTAAATGGAAATTTGAAGGAAAAAATTCACATGAAAAAACCTGAAGGGTTTATGGTTCTACGTAAAGAAAAGAAGGTATGTAGACTTGTTAAGTTATTTTACGGACTAAAACAAACACCCAAACAACGACATGCGAAATTTGACCAAATAATATTATAAAATAGTTTTAAGATAAAAGAATGTGATAACTGTGTGTACATTAAAAATGCTCCAAATCACATAACCATTGTTTGCTTATATATGGATGATATATTGATTATGAGTAATGACATTGCCAATATAAATACGACTAAATGTATGCTAACTAGAAAGTTTGATATAAAAGACTTGGTAGTTGCCGATTTAATTATGGGTATTAAGATCCATTAGACTCCTCAAGGTCTGGCATTATCGCAATCTCATTACATTAAAAAGGTACTTGAAAAATTTATGCACTTAGAGTTTAAAGTTGCAAAGACTTCAATTGACGTGAATCTTGCACTTGTAAGGAACAAAGGCCAAAGCATATCACAATTGGATTATGCTCGTGTGTTGGGATATTTAATGTATATCATGAATTGTACTCGACCAGATATAGCTTGTGCTATAAGTAAAGTGAGTCGATACATGAGTAATCCAGGTTAATCTTATTTGATGGTGATGAAACGAGTTTTGGGATATTTAAAACATATCCAAGGCTTTGCTTTGCACTACAATAATTATCTTGCGGTGATTGAGGGATACTGCGATGCAAATTGGATCACCGGTTCAACTAATTCTAAATCCACAAGTAGATATGTATTCACCATTGGTGGAGGAGCGATATCTTGAAAGTCGTCCAAACAAACTTGTCTTGCCCGCTCTACAATGGAGGCCGAGTTCATAACCTTAGATAAAGTTGGTGAAGAAGCTGAATGGCTCCAAAATTTTTTGGAAAAAAATCCATTTTGGCCCAAACCATTGGCACCAATATGCATACATTAGTGAAACGGCAATTGGAAGGGCTAGGAGTGTTATGTATAACGGTAAATCTCGTCATATACACTCTCTAGAGGGATTATCACAATTGATTACGTAAAGTCAAGCGATAATGTGTCGGATCCGCTTACAAAAGGCCTAACTAGAGAGGTAGTTGAAAAATCATCGAGGGGAATGGGACTATGGCCGAGGACAAGTCATTGTGGCGACAATTCTTCCTAGAAGACTGGAGATCCTAAGATCTACGTTCAAGGATATCAAACAAAGTCATTAATGACGGTTCAACACTGTCAACTAAATTTTTGGTCCATTCTCATGATGAGACAATATTTAGTATCAAGGATAAAGCATTAAGGCTTTTTAATGGTTTCTAAATTTGATACGCAGTATATCAAAGAGTGTATCTACGGGATGACAGGTTTAGGAGTCACTTATGTAAGTGTGGATTGTTAGCCGCTTCAAAGAGAATTTTGCAAGGCTAGTTCTTTACGCACTTATAAAATAGGGCGGTGTTCATGGCTGAAACGAACACAACAATGAAAACCAAAGATGGTTACGGGTTAATTGTGTGACTTATGGTTGTCTAGGTATACACCAAAGTTCGACGGTTCTAAGAAATCAAATCTACCGATTGACTGAGTATATCCGACATAAGTTCACTACGGAAAGTTCAAAGGAAAACCTACTTAACCAGATGTGATTAATCCTTGTTTGTAAATCATACAGTTTTTCATGTATATTTCTGTGATATAGCCATTCCCCATTCATGTGGAGGATTGTTGGTTTTAATCTTGTTAGAGCTTAAAATAGAGCGAATGAGAATGGAGGAAAAAATATTTTTTTTATAATTTCTTTCTTTGACAAAGGGACATTGTCCCATATTGGAGGAGAAAAAGAGTTTTGATGGGTATATATAAAATTACACTTCTTCTAACCCTTAAAGAGTTGAGAAGAAGGCAAGCCTCGCGCCGCCGTCGCTCGCTCGCTCGGATCGGCTTTGGATTTGGTCAACGGTAAAATGTTTTTCATCTGTTTTGAATTTCCCGTCAGAATTTAAATTTTGAATTGCAACCTTTACATGAAGAGTTGCAAATCTTCGGTATTACCCAAATTTTTGGCTATAAATATATGATCTTTCCCGCAGATTTTTCTTACGAAAATTCTGATTTCTCCTTCTTCCTTCTGCATTGTTTTTAATAAAAAGAAAGCAGTAACTATGATTTGCCACTGATCTTTGAGTTCGTTAGTCACTAAGTTTTGAAGTATTGTTACACCAGTGAGGATAATCCTTTTTATCCTGGGAGGAAATAATCCTAAACCTCGGGTACTAGGAGAGAATTAATTTTCTTAAGGAAACATTGTGAATTCAGTGGGCTTGAATTAATTTTTTATTTCTTCTACATTTTTATTTTTACGTTGCTACTCGTTTTTGGCTATATTTTCGAATACAGATTATTAACAAACTTAAAGAAAGGTACAAAATATAAAAAAGTGGCTTAAAGAAGAGACGCCCGATTAAATTTTCGTTCTAAATTCCATGTAGCCAACTATTTTGGGAAGTGTATATTGTCAATGTTTCACTTTGTTTGGCATATTTGACATCATCTCCTTTTTTCTTCTTATTCTAACAAGTGTGCTTTGGTTGCAACGTAGAAGTAATAAAGTAGAATAAAATAACTATTGTAAAACATTGTGCTGTGGTATTCAAGATTGTGATACGATGAATTATAACAATCTAGTGATGGAAACAGAGGTTTAATTAATCAGGAACAACTATAATAACGACAACATACCCAATATTATCCCAAACTGTTGGGTTTAGGGAGGGTAGTGTGTACGCAGACCTTACCCCTACCTTGTGAGGATAGAGAAACTGTTTCCAATAGACCCTCGACTCAGGAAAGCATAAGCACCACATTAATGAAAATATAGACAAGGAGGGACAGTACCAAAAAGCAATATAAAAACAGAATAAAAACAACAAGACAGTAATGTGATCAACAATGAAAGAAACAACGGTTAGTCATAAAAACCTACTACCAACAAAAAGCAAGACTGCGTACCAATACTACTGTTATGAACACTCTAGAGTACCTACTCTACTACCCTAATACTCGACCTTCATACATTCCTATCAAGGGTCATGTCCCCGGTCAGCTGAAGTTGCGTCATGTCTTGCCTAATCACCTCTCCCCACTTCTTCTTTGGCCTACCTCTACCTCTCCGTAGGCCCATCCAATGTCCACATCTCACACTTACTCACCGGGGCGTCTGTGCTCCTCCTCCTCACATGACCAAACCACCTAAGTCGCGCTTCCCGCATCTTGTCCTCAATAGGGGCCACACCCACCTTGTCGCGAATAACCTCATTTCTGATCCTATCTAACCTGGTGTGACCGCATATCCATCTCAACATCCTCATATCTGCTACCTTCATCTTCTGTATATGAGCGATCTTGACTGGCCAACATCCTCGTCTCTGCTACCTTAATTAGGAACCACTATTAGATAGAATTCAGATCCTTTCCCTTGAAACAATTAGTGATCTTATAAACCTTAAACCACTCCTTTCACATTATTGCCTCATCATAAGTTCTATAACATTGTTATGCTGAAGAAATAATATGTTGTAGTACCATTTACTGAGGCCTTACAATCTAACAAATACACACAATACAATCCTGTAGAACAACAGGAGAGAATACGTTAAACATAAAGCAGCAGATGGTATCTGATATCTCTTTTGTATATTTACTATTTTTTTTAAATATTTTTTGATGCCTCATTGTCCATGACCATATTTTCATACTTTCACAGTGCATATAACCATCCTCATGAATAATATTTTTACATCATCCGCGGAATAAATATTACATGATTCTTGCTCTGTGTACAAGGACCTTCAATAGCATTTTCAAAACTGTCCAGTTTGTAGCATCTACTCGACTATTTTAATGATACAGATATAAGCCAAGCCCAAAACGAGCACATGCTCTGCAAAATGCCATCTCCTCGGCAGCAGCAACCAGATCTGTGCTAGGACCATTGCCTGGTGATACTGTCCCAGTTGATTCGCGGTGTGCCTACAATAATTTATCACATTAGTATAAAAAGTACAGAAAAAAAGGAGGAACCAATGTGACTACTGCAACACGAATTCAACAGCATAAATGTTTATTAAAACTTGAAGCTTTAGGTGCTAAATTGAACAGCATACAAATGAAAATTGGAGAGCACACGAACCTAGACCAAGGTTGCACATTTTTCCAAAAGGTTAGCAAGATCAATTGTTTGTGTACAACTTGATAACCAATTACCATAACAAAGAGTTTCGTCTTATATATATCTTTCAGACAAAGAAATAACGATGAAGGTGGTAAGGCAACAAGCTGAATTCAGAGCAGACGTGGCAGAGAGTGGGCACTGCCACACCAAACGAAGAAGGTGGTAAGGTAGTTTGGAAGAGACAGCATCGCGGCGCTGGAAACCTACGTCTGCCCGGTAAAGGTCTATAATTTTGGAAGGATCTCAATTCTTTACGCAATAAATAGAGCACTAAAGGGTTAGCAAATCAATGAATCGCGGAAGGCCGCTGAAACCTTCAAAGAAAAGAGAGAAAATCTTGAGGAACAAAACCAAGAGAAGGAGAAGATGGCAAAGAGAAGAATAGCTGAGTTAAAAAAGTAGAACTCGAATTCTTCCTTCTAGTTCTTTTCTTGTATTTAGTATGGAGACATCTTTTTAATTTCTCTTTAGTTTGTTAAATGCTAGTGTGGAAGAATCTTTTTATGTTAGGGATAAATGGACTCAACGACTTAAATTTTTGTTTTGATAAGTTTTGAACATTTATTTTTCAAGAAGAGTGTGCCTTATTGACNGCCTAATCACCTCTCCCCACTTCTTCTTTGGCCTACCTCTACCTCTCCGTAGGCCCATCCAATGTCCACATCTCACACTTACTCACCGGGGCGTCTGTGCTCCTCCTCCTCACATGACCAAACCACCTAAGTCGCGCTTCCCGCATCTTGTCCTCAATAGGGGCCACACCCACCTTGTCGCGAATAACCTCATTTCTGATCCTATCTAACCTGGTGTGACCGCATATCCATCTCAACATCCTCATATCTGCTACCTTCATCTTCTGTATATGAGCGATCTTGACTGGCCAACATCCTCGTCTCTGCTACCTTAATTAGGAACCACTATTAGATAGAATTCAGATCCTTTCCCTTGAAACAATTAGTGATCTTATAAACCTTAAACCACTCCTTTCACATTATTGCCTCATCATAAGTTCTATAACATTGTTATGCTGAAGAAATAATATGTTGTAGTACCATTTACTGAGGCCTTACAATCTAACAAATACACACAATACAATCCTGTAGAACAACAGGAGAGAATACGTTAAACATAAAGCAGCAGATGGTATCTGATATCTCTTTTGTATATTTACTATTTTTTTTAAATATTTTTTGATGCCTCATTGTCCATGACCATATTTTCATACTTTCACAGTGCATATAACCATCCTCATGAATAATATTTTTACATCATCCGCGGAATAAATATTACATGATTCTTGCTCTGTGTACAAGGACCTTCAATAGCATTTTCAAAACTGTCCAGTTTGTAGCATCTACTCGACTATTTTAATGATACAGATATAAGCCAAGCCCAAAACGAGCACATGCTCTGCAAAATGCCATCTCCTCGGCAGCAGCAACCAGATCTGTGCTAGGACCATTGCCTGGTGATACTGTCCCAGTTGATTCGCGGTGTGCCTACAATAATTTATCACATTAGTATAAAAAGTACAGAAAAAAAGGAGGAACCAATGTGACTACTGCAACACGAATTCAACAGCATAAATGTTTATTAAAACTTGAAGCTTTAGGTGCTAAATTGAACAGCATACAAATGAAAATTGGAGAGCACACGAACCTAGACCAAGGTTGCACATTTTTCCAAAAGGTTAGCAAGATCAATTGTTTGTGTACAACTTGATAACCAATTACCATAACAAAGAGTTTCGTCTTATATATATCTTTCAGACAAAGAAATAACGATGAAGGTGGTAAGGCAACAAGCTGAATTCAGAGCAGACGTGGCAGAGAGTGGGCACTGCCACACCAAACGAAGAAGGTGGTAAGGTAGTTTGGAAGAGACAGCATCGCGGCGCTGGAAACCTACGTCTGCCCGGCAAAGGTCTATAATTTTGGAAGGATCTCAATTCTTTACGCAATAAATAGAGCACTAAAGGGTTAGCAAATCAATGAATCGCGGAAGGCCGCTGAAACCTTCAAAGAAAAGAGAGAAAATCTTGAGGAACAAAACCAAGAGAAGGAGAAGATGGCAAAGAGAAGAATAGCTGAGTTAAAAAAGTAGAACTCGAATTCTCCCTTCTAGTTAGGAGACATCTTTTTAATTTCTCTTTAGTTTGTTAAATGCTAGTGTGGAAGAATCTTTTTATGTTAGGGATAAATGGACTCAATACTTACGACTTAAATTTTTGTTTTGATAAGTTTTGAACATTTATTTTTCAAGAAGAGTGTGCCTTATTGATTGTAATGCTTTTTATGTGTTTAGCAAAGTGAAGTTTCGAAAAAAGAAGCTATCTATAAATTTCTGAATAAATTGGTTCTTGAATGTGACCCCAACACTGAAGCTAACTATAAAGTATAAGGCCTCCCATAAATTGAATTAGCCAATCAAAAGGGGCCTTAGGATATTCGCGTGGTCAGTTAAAATCTCAACCAAGAGAGGATTAACTGACACGAATTCCACAGATACATATGCCACTTGAAGACTAATCAAAATTTACGTTAAAAAATTCTATTCAAGGCAGCTGACTCAATTCTACCTGAAAGGACATTAAGATACTATCTCATGGAAGTTACTACTTCAAACTAGTTCTGATAGATATATTGACTATAAAATGTAGGTGAAGTCCATCCCCCCTTTAGTCTATCAAAAGACCTTTCGAGGTTGTTAATAGCGTAATACTTTTCTTTATATTTAGCTTTGACCTAATACATCTCAACTCCCGTTGTTTAATTATATTACTCCACTTACTAGTTTTACAAATCCTAATGGGAATGATTTTGTACTTTAGGTTTTGGTTTGAGCGGGATATAAGTTTTACATATCTTGTTCCCAATTACTATACCACTCCATCAATTGGCAATCAAAATGAATTGCAATAAAGGAAAGATAAAGAATGGACATTTCAGGTAGGAGCAACAGAAGTAAGCAAGGCCGTATTGGCTACACAACTATTTCCTTTATATGATTTGTGAGACTTGTAATCAATTCATTGATCAAGCCTCTTAGCTGGTGATACTCAAGTGTATAGCAGCATATCCAGAGATGGTAAAGTTGGAAAAAAAATGGAAAATGGGAAAAGGAAAAAAAGAAGAGCACTTGTTTGGAAGAATTATCATACCTCTCCATCTGATCCTCGTATAGTGACACGATAAACAACTGTTACACTTCCATTATCTGAGAAAATAACATCTCTCACTTCTCCACACCAGCCTGTTTAAAGAAATCTAACTGTCACATATATTAATATCAAAATCAATTTTTCAGTGTATACACCAGTTGCCAGATATGCCACATTGAGGTCAATTCTACATATTTTTTTTCGCATTTTCCAGTACAATTCACGGAATATAAAGCTAGCTACAAAACAAATAAACCATTCTGCTGAAATCTGCCGAATATATGTTATAAGAAAAAGGTAACATGTGTCAGAGTAGTTACAAGAGCTAGCTTGCATGCACCCTGACTATTCCACCTGGTACTTGCTACTTTCCACCAGCACAAATATCGGGTAACTCGCCCACCAAGGCTGATGCAGACGGGACTCCACTGGAATTAGAACACAAGACTTTATAGTTCTCCTCCCACTTTATTGACTACTACGCCATACCCTTAGCCCTTGGGTGCAACTCTAGGTGTTTCTAATGAAATATTGGTAGATAAGAATTTCAAGATTGCTTGTTGTCCAATCGAATATCCCATATTTCCCAATTCATCTAGAAGATTAAAATAATGTCTAAGGGTGAAGTTTATCTAGATGCTAGTTTAGCTGCGAATTTGGATGCCCTTCCACCAGTAATACTCTCAGAACCTTCTCGGCTTTGTATTTTGCATCAAATAAATGTTCTCTATCTTCTTCTTTTTTAAGGGGGGAGGGAGGGGTGTGTGGAGATTAGAGCTACAATTTTATATCTAGTCCAAGCTCATGTGCCCAGAGAGATAAGAAGTTTGATCTCAATATTAGAGTTTAAAATGAAATGAAGATAGCCACACTTCTGTATCATAATTTTGAAAAGCACTAAAGATTGCAAGATACAGAATATGTTCAGTTTAGCCAAAAGTTGTTTTGACTGAAGAAAATCTGCAGAAACTTAAACTATTTAAAATGCAAGAGGATTTGGAGAGTAATCAGAAGTGCGAACCAAGACATAACAATATGATCTTTGTGACTTTTTGTTAATTAGAACCAGTAGTTTTAGCTTCAACTCCAGAAAAAGACATTCTACAGCATACAATCAACAGTTAATAACAAACCTTGACAAAACAAGCTTTTCAGAGGAAGCTACTATCATAGATTGAAGGAATAAGTTCAAGAGCGATAACATCTAAGCCCCTGATCCTAAACTCGCCAAAGGTTTGGCAAAACTGAAGGTAGCAGTCATGCTGTGGGAAAGGAATACAGAACTGGATAAGGAACCATGAAACTGAATACTAGGAAGCTCATTGAGTTGGGTTGTGAAAAATGTCAAAGCTTTGGAAGCTACTCCTGTTGCAGGTATGAAGATGCACAATGAATTAGTTTTATTTTATTTGTTTTATTATCTTTTTATGGAGATATAGAAAAACAAGTAGCCGTGTGGAAGAATTTAAGTAAATGAAATTTCTGAAGGCCATCTTTCAACAAAAAGAGAATAAGAAAAGAAAAGAAGAGGTCTCTAAGGTTGAGAAGTGCAATTTCTACAAATGTTCCAATTCAAGTTTTAAGATGCTGTCAATCCAGGAGAGGAGTCAACATGAACAAATGCAACAGGTAAGCATCTTAGACATGACAGAAACCCTTTCTCTACTGTAGTACTCTACTAAATCCACTTCTCTGTTCCAGGCTCGAAGAATTGATACTTCTGGTCCTTAACCACCATCTTCAGAATATCTCAATTCCTTTATTACAGAATCTATTTATTTGCAAACTACAAACAACAACATACCCAGTATATTCCCACAAGTGGGGTCTGGGGAGGGTAGTGTGTAGGCAGACCTTACACCTACCTAGTCAAGGTAGAGAGGTTGTTTCCAATAGACCCTCGGCATTTATTTGCAGACCACAGACACACAAAATAATTAGGGCCTTTCCACCAAATTTCATGTCAAAACTTTTCCATTAATATTGGCAAAAGAAAAATATTGCAAATCTCGCTCCCAAGGCTTTTGTGTGGTGGTAAGAGCTTAGCTTGTAATGTGTGGGTTAGACGCACATCACGGGTTGGAAACCTGCCACAGACAAAAGCTTGGTTTTAAGTGAAGAAGTGTAGAGGGGCAGCACATTATCCACCGACTTTCCAACCGTGCGCCATTAACCCTAGGGGATTTCTTGGTTGTCAAAAAAAAATATTGCAAATGTCATCTGCATGACCAAGTTACACACTTTCTCCATCCTATTTCACTGATGATACAACTAATAAGACAACCATAAATTATACTCCATACAACAACAAAAATAACAACAACAAAAATAAAATAATAGAAGAATTAAACAAAAATGCTACCGCACCTGGAGCATAGAAGCTCAACATCCGGTTCGCGTGGTACCTAAAGAATAACAATTTCATCATTATCTAGTCAAGAAAAGAAATCATGCCAGCTGACTTATCACTAACACAGGCTTAAACTAAATACTCCTTTCCTCCATTCAGAAAAGACTGGTACGATTCGTGTGAATTCTTAATTTTTAGATAATTACTCAGTCCCAATTTATGTGGCACACTTTCATTTTCAATTAGTATAATGACACCTTTCTATATTTAGAAACAATATAAATTTGAGCTTTCAATTTTGCCCCTAATAACATCGATTTATAGACAAACAATGTCTATGGCTTGTTTAAAACCACAAAGTTTCAAAAGTATGGTTCTTAAACTCCGTGCTTAATCAAACAATCACACATAAAGTGTGATGGAAGGAGTACATATTTGAAAGAGCGTAAGTTATATACACCATCTATGTAAAGTAATTTTTACACTGTTAGGTCACCAAAAGATATCTACGAGTAAGCTTCCTTGAGATATGGAATTTGTAATCTTTAAAATCGGATAGAAAGCCTGCTACAACAGGTAAAAGTGAAATGGTGTAAAAATTCCTTATGGTGTACATAACTTAAACTCATTTAGAAACTACCATATAAAAATCATGTAAATCACAATTTCTTAAACCAAAAACAAATCTAAAAATGTGTTTGCAAAAATCAGCAATCAAAATCAAAAACCAAAAAGCTACACATAAAAAGAGAGAGAAATGAAATTACTACCAGGGGATGAAGGTGGAATGATCATCACCATCATCAGCTTTAATGATGTTATCAGGAATTCTCTTGTTGAGGTCACGTAAGATCTCAGCTAAAGGACGAGTAATGCAAGAGGATGAAGACTTGTCTAACGGCACCACGTAGTTCGTATTCGAAGACGATGAAACGGCGTTCTTACTAGAGCCGCCGTCCCCGGTGCTGTTGTTGTTGTTACGGTCCAAAGCCTTAACTTGCAGTTTCGATACCCTAGTAGGAAAATTGTTGAGCGCACTAAAATGAAGTTCCGCCGCCGGTCTCCGCCGTGGATTTGGGAACCGCAGAGTTGTTAGGTAAGCTTCCGCCGATGGGAAGGTGGACTTTGTGCAATGCGCGAGCATTTTGAGTTCCTTTTTTTTCGTCGAGGAAAAGTAAACGTTGCTTCAACGTTGTGCAAGCGGACTTCTAATTTAAAGCCATGTTTGGATTGCTTTACTTATTTTAAGTACTACTTATGACTAATTTTATAATCATCATATTTGATATAAAAATAATAATTAATCAGCTATCACAAGTTAAAATTAATTATTATCGTAAAAATATTTAAAATGTCATGTACATAACTTAAATTATTTATTATTGTTATTCTATATTACAGTGTATATAACTTGATGTTTTTATTACTTATATTACTTTTACACTAATCTCACATAACTTACTTCTTGTATTCTATTGTGGTATTTGGTTTTCATAAAAATATATAATCATAATAATCACGACCATTTATGCGCAATGCACGTAATTTGTAGGTTAGACGCACTTTATATAGTCGAAATAGATTTCGGCATCCGTACGTTTTCGAATGGTAAGCGATCGAAGTGAGAACTCGAGACGAGTTCCGAGGATAGTACATACAAGTCTCGAGCTCCAAGACCGATCGAGGAATCGACTTGGTATCATTATCAAGTCCATGACCAAATCGAACCGCAGGGCAAAGAGAAGGTTATCGCAGATGCACAAACCGATTGACACCCACCCCGAATGTCGAACTCGAATTCAAGGCCGAGGACTCGATCCAATACCGAGCTCGAGCCCGTATCGAGCTCGCAGACAGGAGCCGTTGCAACCGCACTAGGGGAGAGAATCTTGGCAAGATTCGATGAAGAGNATTGACACCCACCCCGAATGTCGAACTCGAACTCAAGGCCGAGGGCTCGATCCAATACCGAGCTCGAGCCCGTATCGAGCTCGCAGACAGAGCCGTTGCAACCGCACTAGGGGAGAGAATCTTGGCAAGATTCGATGAAGAGACAATTCATCGTGGGTTCTCCATTATATATTTTTTATTATAAATAAAGTAAGATCCCTCTACTATAAAGGGGAACAACACAAGAGGCGGACACATTGTAAGAAAAGACTACTACTATTTATTGAAAAATAAATCTCTTAAGCTTGTTTTACTCAACATACTCATTCTTCTAGTTCAATAATTTATATCTCATTTCTATAGCCAAGAATCCAAATATTTCCACTTCTACGAACGATTTATGTCAGGCTATATCACATATCCTTAGAACTACTTATAAATTTAACTATATCCGATTTTTCGGGTAAACAGTTTGGCGTCCACCGTGGGGCTAAGAATAACAGTGGTTGTTTGATACAAATCCGTAATACGCACCAGTTTATAACTTCGAATCAGCAATGGCAAACCCTCGATTCATGGCTTTACCTATCGACCACGAAGCCGGCATTCAGGATGAAACCAATAACTTGATACCCAGGACCGGAAGGCCACTTAACGATGTCACTGAAGCTCGAGTCGAAGTACCTGAAATCCGAGTCGGAGTAACACTAGATGTCAATTCACAAGTGGCACTTGAGGCGAACCAATGTTCTGAACCGGAAAAAGGACATTCATGGCAGTACTCGATCCGTAGCTCGAGATGCCCATAACATGGAGGAGATCGAAGTCAGCTTACGGATGATCTTCGAAATATTATAAGCCTAGCAAATAGTGATAGCTTAGTTGCGGAGCCAAACTCATGTACAAAGCATGCCGGAGCCCGATACGCTTCGAGAAATCACCCACAGAACGGAGCCAGCCATAGTGAAGTCAAACGAGCAAGAATCGGGGACTACTCCCGAAATTACCAAATTGCTCGAGGAACTCACAAAAGCCAACGATAAAAAAGTATAAACATATAATTCCAGGGTCGATCAGATCCCGGGAGCTCCACCAATGATAAAAGGGCTGAATTCGAAGAAATTCATCCAAAAGCCTTTTTCCCTCAAGTGCAGCCCCAAAACCAATCCCCAAAAAATTTCGTATGCCCCAAATTCCCAAATATAATGGTACGACCGATCCCAACAAACACGTCACCTCTTATACGTGTGCCATCAAGGGTAACGATTTGGAAGACGACGAGATCGAATCCATGTTATTGAAGAAATTTGGAGAGACCCACTCGAAGGGAGCGATGATTTGGTATCATAATTTGCCCCCAAATTCCATCGATTCTTTCGCCATGTTAGCGGATTCGTTTGTAAAGTCACATCCTGGTGCCATAAAGGTTGCAACAAGTAAATCGGACCTCCTCAAAGTAAAGCAAAGTGGTAATGAAATGCTGAGGGAGTTCGTGTCCCGATTTCAAATGGAACACATGGAATTGCCACCAGTCACACACGACTGGGCCGTCCAAGCTTTCACCCAAGGGTTGAAAGAGCAAAGTTTAATAGCATCACATCGACTGAAGCAAAATTTGATCGAGTATCCAGTAATGACTTGGGCGGATGTACACAACCGATATCAGTAAAAAATCAGGGTCGAAGACGACCAGCTGGGAGCTCCTTCCGGATCCATGCACCAGAAACAAGGCAACTATTAAAAACCAGAGGGATATCGACAGATAACGAAGGTCGAACAAAGATCGATATCAACCGTACGTCGTAGATCGACTGAACACTGGCTCAGCACACAATGCCGCTCAGAACAATCGAAGGAGTGATCGAGGACAAAATTCTCGGGGGCTTATGAGCAAGAGTGGCTTCGAAAAATATGGCGATCCTATAGAGGCACATCGGCTATCGGAGTAAAATTTAGCGTCGATGCATCGGGCATTGTATCGGCGATCGGAAGAATCAAAGATACTAGGTGGCCCAGACCCATGCAAACTGACCCTTCCCAAAGAAACCTGAATTCGATGTGCAAGTATCATGTCACGCATGGCCACAGGACCGAGGATTGCAGACAATTAAGAGAGGAGGTAGCCCGCCTATTCGATAAGGGCCACCTTCGAGAGTTCCTCAGTGACCGAGCCAGGAATCACTTCAGAGAAAGGGACGCCAGCAAAAAGGATAAACAAGAGGAACCTCTGCATATCATTTATATGATCATCGGTGGAGTCGATACTCCACAAGGACCCGTGCTCAAGTACGGCAAGATACCGGCCACAGGGGAAAAACGAACTCTAGGTTATGTACCCGAGGGCACTTTATCATTCGGCATTGAAGAAGTTGGGGGCATCTCTCAACCTCACAACAACGCTCTGGTAATTTCTATCCTATTAACTAAAGCTCAAGTTAAGCGTGTTTTAGTGGATCCTGGTAGCTCTGCGAATATAATCCGATCTTGGGTAGTGGAGCAGCTCAGTTTGCAGAATCAAGTCGTGCCCGCAGCTCGGGTCTTGAATGGTATCAATATGGCCAGTAAAACGACTAAAGGGAAGATTACTCTATCAGTGAATGTAGCTGGAACCATCCAAAATACCAAATTCCTCGTAATCGAAGGGTATATGAGGTACAATGCCCTACTCGGAAGACATTGGATCCACAATATGAAGGCAGTGCCTTCGACCCTCCACCACGTAATGAAAATTCCCACGTCGGACGACGTGAAAACAGTATACGGGGAGCAACATGCTGCGAAGGAAATGTTTGCGGTCGATGAGGTAACACTGATGCCAATGCTATCGGTCTCAGAAAGATCGAGCACTAAAGATAGACGAGAAACCAAATAGCAATCACAACCACCAGTCTCGACCAAACTAGCGGAACAGGAAATAGAGGATGACAAGGAAGAGTTTCTAACACCTCGAGCTTTCATCATCCCCGACGACTCCGACACCACCAAATCTACGATCGAAGAACTGGATCAGGTTATATTAATCAAATATTTGCCCGAGAAAAAGGTATACCTGGGAACGGGATTGACCCCCGAACTCAGGGAAAAACTCGTTTAATTTCTTATTGATAACATAGACTCTTTTTCTTGATCCCATTTAGACATGGCAGTGATCCCAGCATCAATAACAACGCACCAGTTGAGCTTAGACCCTAGGTTCAAACCAGTGAAGCAAAAAAGAAGACCTCAGTCCGAGATAAAACACGCATTTGTAAAGGATGAGGTAACTAAACTTCTCAAAATAGGATCAATTCGGGAGGTAAAATATCCCGAGTGGTTAGCCAACGTAGCTATAGTCCCTAAAAAGGGGAACAAACTTAGAATGTGCATGGATTATAAAGATCTAAACAAAGCATGCCCCAAAGATTCTTTTCCACTGCGTAGCATCAATCGCATGATCGATGCCATAACCGGCCACGAGATCCTTACTTTTCTCGATGCCTACCCCGGGTACAATCAAATTCGAATGAACCCGGAGGACCAGGAAAAGACTTCATTTTGTCACCAAGTACGGAACCTATTGCTATAATGTAATTCCATTTGGGCTAAAAAACGCAGGAGCTACTCTTCAACGCCTAGTGAATAAAATATTCGAAGAACAAATAGGTAAGTCAATGGAAGTTTACATTGATGACATGCTAGTTATGTCCTTGCGCGTAGAAGACCATTTGACTCATTTGCAGGAAACATTCAAGATCTTAAGAAAATACAACGTGAAGCTCAACCCCAAGAAATGTGCTTTCGGGGTTGAATCGGGCAAGTTCCTTGGTTTCATGGTATCGAATCGGGGAATCGAGATCAATTCCGACAAAATTAAGGTCATCGAAGACATCACCATCGTAGATAGCATGAAAGCAGTACAAAGGCTGACCGAGCGGATAATTACCTTAGGTCGATTAATTTCGAGGTCATTAGATCGAAGTCACAAATTCTTCTCCCTACTCAAAAGGAAGAACGATTTCGCATGGACCCCGGAATGCCAGCAGGCACTAGAACAATTGAAGCGGTACCTATCGAGCCCACCACTACTTCACACTCCGAGGACAGATAAGAAGTTGTACTTATACTTGGCGATATCAGAAATCGCGCTAAGTAGCGCCCTTATTCGAGAAGAGCAAGGTACATAGTTTACTGTTTATTATGTAAGTCGGACCTTAGGGGAACCAGAGGTTAGATACCCTCACTTAGAGAAATTAGCACTTGCAATACTCTAGAAAGTTAAGACCATACTTTCAATGTCACACCATATGCGTTTTGACCACTTACCCACTTCGCAATATTTTGTACAAGCCCGAACTATCGGGTCGACTAGCCAAATGGGCCGTCGAATTCAATGGGTATGATATCGAATATCAACCACGTACGACCATCAAGTCCCAAAATTTAGCGGACTTCGTGGCCGATTTCACGCCAACCCTCGTACCCGAAGTTGAAAAAGAACTCTTGTTAAAATCGGGTACGTCGTCGGGGGTTTGGACCCTCTACACAGATGGTGCTTCAAATGTGAAGGGCTCCGGGCTTGGCATCGTACTGAAACCTCCCACAGGTGGCATTATTAGACAATCCATCAAAACCACTAGATTAACTAACAAACGAGGCCGAGTACGAGGCCACGATTGCAGGCCTCGAGCTAGCTAAAAGCCTGGAAGCAGAAGTCATTGAAGCCAAATATGTCTCTTTACTAGTGGTGAGCCAAGTAAACAAAACTTTCGAGGTTCGAGAAGATAGGATGCAAAAGTATTTGGACAAATTACAGGTAACTCTACACCGTTTCAAAGAATGGATCCTACAACATGTGCCTTGAGAACAAAACTATGAGGTCGACGTACTCGCAAATTTGGGGTCGTCGGTCGAGGAAGATAAGATCAACTCGGGGACTGTCGTTCAACTCTCGAGATTTGTAATCGAAGATGGACATACCGAAATAAACTCCACGAGCTTAACGTGGGATTGGAGGAATAAGTATATTGAATATTTAAAGAACGGAAAACTCCCATCGAACCCTAAAGAATCGAGGGTTCTACGAACTAAGGTTGCTCGTTTCACGCTTGTTGAAGATGGAACATTATATAGAAGGACGTTCGATGGATCACTAGCGGTATGTTTGGGACCAGGAGACACCGATTATGTTTTACGAGAGGTTCATGAAGGCACTTGTGGAAACCACTCCGGCGCCGAACCATTAATTCGCAAAATCATTGGTGCAGGGTACTAATAGGATAGAATGGAGAAGGACACTAAGGAGTTAGTTCGAAAATGTGATAAATGTAAAAGTTTTGCACCGATGATCCACCAACCCGGAGAGCAGCTTCATTCGGTCATTTCTCCATGGCCATTCATGAAATTGGGAATGGATATCGTCGACCCTCTACCATCGGCCCCAGGTAAAGCTAAATTTATTCTGTTTATGACTGACTATTTCTCTAAATGGGTTGAAGCACAGGCGTTCAAAAAGGGGAGAGAAAAAGAGTTTATAAATTTCATCTAGGACCACATCGTGTGTCGATTTGGGATACCAGCAGAAAAACATGCGACAATGGTAGATTGTTTATTGGCGGTAAAATGACTAAATTTCTCGAAGACCATAAAAAAAAAAGAATATTGTTTACACCATATCATCCTAGCGGAAACGGACAAGCCGAATCAACGAACAAGATTATCATCCAAAACATATAGAAAAGTGATAACGACAAGGTCGGGAATCCAAACTAGAGTAAGAATTTAAAAAGTAAATGCGGAAGCAATAACAATAAGGAATTGAACAACAAGCACTTAAGGGCAGAAAATAAAGGATATGGGAAAATTCAAGGAAAGAATTCCAAGAACTTCCAAGAACGCAAGTTCTATAGCCTTGACAAGATCAAAGTAACAACGTCTTGATTTATTGAAGAAATCAAACGCCTTTACTTAAAAGCAAATCAAAACAATAGATTCGGATCTTGACCGCTTTACGAGTAACTTGAGACAACAATTAATAACTAGTATTAATCGCCTTCTAAGAATACCACAAAGGAATCAAAGATATCACAATAGAGAAGTAATCTTACTACCTTGAACTATGAACTAGTAAAGGTTGAAAGATAAATCTCAAAGCACAAGTAACAAAGGTTCAAAAGAACTCTCAA
>AWOL01S0071568.1:6659-23981 GCA_000715115.1 Nicotiana otophora | reverse complement strand
GAGAAGAAATAACATAAATATGTGATAAAAATAACTGAAACACTACTACAACCATCCCAAAACCTGGTGTCAATAGGTACATGAGCACTACTAAATATCAGCATAAACCAAACTCTAGTACAATTGTCTAAGTAATAGAACAGTACTGAAGAAGATAAAAGGAAACAGAGTCAAGTTTGCAGACGTCATAGCAGCTACTTTGAAGTCGCTCGGCAGGTGCTAGCACATATCTAGCAATCACCACGTCCAGATGAACCTGGATCTGTACACAAAGTGCAGAGTGCAGTATGAGTATAACCGTCCCCATGTACTCAATGAGTAACAGAACTAACCTTGGGCTGAAAGTAGTGACGAGCTCAAAAGGATACAGTCAGAACCAGTATAATGACAACACAAGTAAAAATAATGATAATGAAAATAAATAACTCAAAGAAACTTCCATATTCAACTCGTTCATGGTACAGAAAATTAGGCATGCTTTCAAGTTCACAATTAAAGACAAACATTGATAAGAATATGTCAAGTATAGCTAGCATGATGAATGGTACATCTTTATGCTACATGTCAAATATCCGTGTCAAATGTATGAAATCCCAGTGATATTCCCAAGTACTCACACCCTTAGAGTACCTAATCTGTTTATCTCAAATGCCCACTCATCACACACACATAATAACTCAGCACTGTACGGGTGCCTGACATCAATGCCCCTCACCAACGCACGTGTATATATCAATGTGCCTTCTCTCACTGCTGGTATGTCAGACTTCGGAATGGATGATCCCACCCAAGTGCTAATATAAAGCATATAAATCCTGCTGCGGCGTGCTGCCCGATCTCCGATAACACTCACCACCCGACTCTCAGGTCCAACTTAGTCATCAATCTCTCAAGTCTCAAGGGCTCACAAATCTTATACCACTCAGCCTAAACAATTATAACAAGTGATGTAACAATGAATGATAACAGAGAGTGAGATATAATATGCAAATGAAGAATCATGATTGAGTACGTAATTGTAGTTAAAGAAGTTAACTCAAAATAGCATAAATAAGCTCATTAGTTCTAAACCGAATAAGCACAAAGCCTAAACATGATTTCTAACATGAATCATAGCTCAATTACTCTAACAAGTGAGAGTTACACTGATAAAATAAGACTTGATAGAACCTCAGTACAAAAATCAACCCGGATCATGTTTATCATGATGCACGCCCACACGCCTATCACCTAGCATGTGCGTCACACCAACACAACAAAAATAACACATTTTCCAGCAATAAATACCCTAAATTCCAAGTTTAGAAATATTACTCACCTCAAAGAGCGCAACTCAATTCTCCAACCAACCTTTCCCACGCGAATCGGGTTCCGAACGACTCGAATCTTGCCAAAGCAACTTAATTCCATCAATAATAGCTATAGGGAACAATTCCAAAAGTTAAATCTAATGTCTTTAATCAAAACCTGACAAAATTCACAAATTCTGAACACTCATTCAATAACGAGTTCAACCATACTAAAATCATCCAATTCAAAGCAACAATCGACCCTCAAATCCCCAAATCTCACTCTCCAATACATAGTCCAAAAATCCCCAAATTCTAACTTAGATTTATGAATATTAGGTGTAATAATCAATGGGTATTCAATATTTATAAACAAAAGTGATTAAAAGTCATTTTCCTCTTCAATCCAGGTGGAAATAACTCCAAATATCGCCCTAGTCTAAAATTCAAAATCCCAAATGTGAGAAAAACAACTAAACCCCTTAATTTTAAACACTGCCTAGCGATTCTCGCTTCTGCGGCCCTCAGAGTCGCACCTACGACGCCGCTTTTGTGGTCCAATTTCCACATCTGTGGAATTCACTTAAAATCCCGACCATGCGCACATGCGGTCCTATCTTCACACCTGCAGGACCACTTCTGCGACAAGCTTTCGCTCTTGCGCGTCCGCACCTGCAAAGAGACTCCGCTTATGTGAATCCAGCCTCTGTTGTCCAAATTCGCTTTTGCGGCAAACTTCTTCGCACATGCGGGCTCGCACATGCAGAAAATGACTTGCATATATGGCCTCAACATAGCCCAGCCAAACTTCACAACTACAACAATCATGTCACTTCTGTGACTTTGCACCTGCGGTCAAGACCTCGCTGGTGCAATCACACCAGAAGCCTTAAGCTTTAGCAATTCCCTAAGTCTAAATAAAAATCCGATTTCAATCCAAATCACACCCCAGGCCCCCGAGACCCCATCCAAACATACAAACACGTCCCATAACATGATATGAACATAGTCGAAGCCTCAAATCACATCAAATCATGAATCGCACTCTAATTCAAACCTAATAAAACTAATGAACTTCCAACTCCTAAAATTAGTGTTGAAACGTATCAAACAAACTCTGATTGACCTCAAATCTTTTACACAAGTTATAAATGACAAAACATACCTACACCAACTCCCGGAACAAAAATCTGAACCTGGTATCTACAAAGTCAACTCTCGTCAAACTTCTCAACCTTCCAAACCTTCAAATTTCCAACTTTTGCCAAAAAAGCTTCAACCCAACCTACAGACCTCCAAATCAATATTCAGACATACACCTAAGTCCAAAATAACACTACAAAGCTATTGGAACCATTAAAACTCCATTCCAGATTCATCTACATAAAAGTGAAATTTCAGTCAACTCTTTTAACTTAAGCTTTCAACATTGGGACTAAGTGTCCCAATTCACTCTGAAATAGCTCCGAAACCAAATCAACTATCCTGACAAGTCACATAACCACAAATGAACATAGAAGAAGCTATAAATAGTGGAATATGGCTATAATACACAAAATAACCAGCCAGGTTGTTACAAGTATAGAGTGTAGTATGAGTACAACCAACTCCATATAAAATATTCAGTACCAATAGCCAAAACGACAATAATAGAATAAGAACATTAAAGAAATGTAGTTCAAGCTATATTAAATTTAACATTTGCACAAATAGAAGGAAAGTAGGCATGATTTTCAAGAGCAACAGTTAATGCATAAATTCTTACACAGAAGTCATCTAAACATGGTCTTTATCAACTTAAGAGTGGTTACAAGCCCAACACATTAAATAAGGACATCAAATACCAATAATCATGATGGATGTATCATAACCTGTTACTTGCATGGTTAGTAAACATGCTAGAATCAATAATATCGCAGTTAAATCATCAAGTATATCAATTCTTAGAACATGTATAGTGCCTTTCACAATTGCCCTTCAACCATCACACATAACAACACTCAGCATTGTACAGTTTCCTGACACAAGTTCCTCACCCAAACATATGTTACACCTTGTGCGTCCCAAGGTGACGTAATGAATATGAGACTTGTTAATAATTATTTAATTGATTTAAAAGTCATAATGTGGCTATATATGATATTTGGATAGAAAATATGAAGTTTGGGAAAAATCGGATTAAAGTTGCGGAAACACCAACTAAGAATTTGCCTTGTAATAGAGCTTTTTGAGAAATAAATTTTGTGTGCTATATGAGGTCTTTTTGGGACATATTATATACCAAATTGAAGGTCTTTGAATTTATTTTTCAATTCTCTTAACTGTTCATTGATAAGACACCCGTATAAAATGTTATAAGCATTGGAAGAAGGACCAATGCTAGGGTGCCAAGTAACACCTTTTAACTTTTCAAACAAAATGAATATTTATATATTTATCTCGTTTCTTTCTTCAATTTTTCCATATAACACAACCCAATAAGACCCCTAACTTTTCTCTTAATCTCTCTGCAAGATCTTCAAACAAGATTATCATCCCTGGCACGGAATCAAGAAATGATAACATTAAAACGATCCCTACGACGTAAGTATCGCTATATCGCCTCTCTTTTTCTTTATAGTTTGAGTTTTGGAAGGTACTTTATAGTTAAGAAAATATGTACTTTATTTATTTAAGTGTTTAGATATCAAGTAAGGTTTATAAATTTATTTCCTAATAGTTAGAACTCACGGGGCGGTGATCGGAAGCCGTGAGTTCGACTTATTTACTTGTAGAGGACTGTTTTATGGATTGTTTTGTGTTACTGTTGGGCTGCGTACTTTACTATTATTTTGTGGAGTTTTGAAGGATTAAGGTTGTTGAGAAACACAAAATGCAGGGTGGTGTTCTGGTAGTTCGTCGTAATATTTTCGGGTCATTTGACACTACTACGATGGTCATTTTGTGTATGAAGAGATTAGGGTGTGTTAGGTTGTTTTGTAGTATTTTATGGTGTATATAATGTTGTAAAATAATGTGTACATGTTGATATTGTTGTGTTTGGTGTTATCTTGAATTTCAAGGAAGTAATGATTATAGGGGAGATGCTGCCAATTTTAATACAAAATAAGATTGACGTTCGTTGTGTAATAGTTGTACGTTTCGTAACTTAATGATAGTATTATTACTGTTGTTGTAGATTAAGGTAAGAAGAGTCTAGTTCAACTTGGTGATTGGAAATATTGTGATAAGGTATGTTAAGGCTATCCCTTCTTTCCTTTTTGGCATGATCCATATGATGCAAGAAATGAGCAAGTACGCAATTTTCATAAATGACTTTATTCATAGAAATACTAGGGGTGTCTATATTCTTGATTCCCCATGTGTCTTATTATTCTATCATCTGTTCATGGGTCTCAAAAAATAAGTAAGTAGATAAAGTTTATTCCATGACATTGATCAGAGGCATAATGGTCTTATGACATTCCGAGAGATTTTATTCACGTACTTCTCATGCATTGCATTCATTTATACATATACATTGACCCATGACCAGATGGTTTTATATACGCGTATATTATATATATATGGGATATAGAAAAAGGTTATGGCGTTATATACGCACCACCTCCACCTAATCAGCTGGTATTCGTTGATGATTTCGCCCACAGTGGCTGAGATGATATGATGGGATGCCCTAAGAGGCTTGATGATGTTATGTACGCATATACTTATGCATGGTATGGAATTTATATGCACATGCATGACATCATAAATATTTTCATGATTCACAGAGCTATTCAGACTTACAGGTTGAGTTCCTTACTCCATGTTTCTTTCATGCCTTACATACTCGGTACTTTATTTGTACTGGGGACGGTGCGTTTCATTCCCGCGGGTTTCGATAGACATGTTGAGAGTTCTCCTAGAAGGCTATCAGCTCAGCAGAAAGTGTTTGTGCACTCCACTTGCTCCGGAGTTTCCTGTTTGGTCGGTATGATTTGAATATGTATTGATTGATATGGTAGGGTCCCTATCATTTATGTACTCTTAGAGGCTTGTAGACAGATGACATGTATATGGATATTGGTATGGCCTTATCAGCCTAGGTCTTGAGTATACAAATGATCATGTCGACCTTATAGGCCCGTATGTCACATGTATAAGTTTCTATACCATGTTGGGTCATCCTATAGCTAGTATTCCCTTATGTTTTATTCTCGTTATCTCATGACGGCCCTTCTGGGCCACTTACCCATAATTGTATGATAAGAAAGATATGTTACATTGGTACTCGATTGTGTAAGGCACTGGTTGCCCATCGCGGCCCTATGCTTTAGGTCGTGACAGCACATATAGGACACTGTGCTTGCGCCCACAGTTAATACCTGACTCTGGAGGGGAGGGTCCTTGACCAAGCGCGAATCAAATCTAAGTTAATGATCACTATCGCATAGTCCAACATGGGGTCTAGTGCACACATCACCTCATAATCAATACCACTCAACCTAATATGGGGCCAGGCGTACGCATCACATCGTAATCAAGATCAAAACGGCTCTATGGCCCAAGATCAGTCATCAACCTCTCATGTCTCAAATGTTCGCATCTCACAATATTCAGCTCAACCCGTATCATACATATAAATGCATTAATATAATGTGAGGTATCATATAAAAATGCACAGGGACAGTGATATAATATGCAGATATAGCATCATGACTGAGAGTATGACTACAATTAAGATAAACAACTCAATATAGCAAAAATATCCCTATCATGTCTCAAACAGATAAGCACATAGCCTAGACATGATTTCTAGCATGAATAATAGCTCAAGTAGTCATATAAGTAGAGAAAACACGGAAACAACGGGGCATGATAAACAAATAAGGCACGCAATAGCCTAAGATCTACCCGGATCATGAATAACCCAGTGTACGCAGATATGCTCGTCACCTAGCACGTGCATCACCCTAACATATCTCAAATATCATAAACAATGGGGAAGTTACAGAAAACCAAGTTTAGACATGTTTCTTACCTCAAAGCACACAAATCAATACTCTAAAAATCCCTTCCCACGCGAATCGATCTCTAAACTGCTCCAATCTAGTTAAAAATAACTCAATAAAATCAAACACGGCTATGTAAATTGATTCCTAGTAATAAAGCTTCAATCTTTATCAAATTGAAAGAGTCAAACTGGGCCTGCTTATCGGAATCCGACAAAAGCCACAAATACCGACTACCCATTCGAATACGAATCCAAATATATAAGTCTCATCCAAATTTGATCCGAATCGAGGCTCAAATCTAGTCAAAATCCCAAATTTCCCCTTCAAATCCCATAATCTAAATGTAATAACCCATGGGTAATCAAGATATAATGTGAAAAGCAAGTATAAATTGCTTACCCTCTTGCCTTGTGTAAATATTCCTTCAACAATCGCCCCTCTCCATGTTTAGGTCTCAAAATATAAAATAATGCGTCTTAGTCCTGAAATATAACTCTTTAAAAAACATTTGTCGAGTGATACCCTTTGCAAACGCGACTCAAACCTCGTGTCCGTGAAGCGCAACCAGCTCCAGCCCTAGAATAACCCTTTTACGAATGCGGTATTCCACCCGTGAATGTAATGCACAAAGGTCCACCGGCCTATGCGAACGCGGTTGCCTTTCTGCAAATGTGAAGGCTAAACGTCTGGCCAACCCCAACCCGCCTTACTTTACACGAATGTGATGCCTTGGTCGCGAACGCGAATGCCAACCTGCATCACCCATCGAGAACGCGACCCAAGTGTCGCGAACATGAAGAAGAAAAGGGAATGCCCCCAATTAAGCCTCCACGATTGCAAGACCTGCTCCTTGATCAAGAAGAACACCATGCACCCGCAATCTTCAGTTATCCAACCAAGCTCAAATGATCCAAAATTCATCTGAAACACTCTCGAGTCCCTCGGGACCCGGTCCAATCATACCAATCAGTCCGAAAATATAATACGGACCTACTCGAGGTTTCAAATCACACATAATAATATCAAACTACGAAGCGCACCTCAATTTAAGCTTAATGAACTAATCAACTTCCAACTTTCAAAATGCATGCCGAACCACGTCTAACCAACTCGGAATAACCCTAAATTTCACACACAAGTTTCAAATGACATAAAGAACCTATTCCAACTTCAAAAATAACAATCTGACCTCGATAGCCTTAAAGTCAACTCATGGTGAAATCTATAAACTTTCCAACTTCATATTTTCAACTTTCGCCAATTAGATCCTAATCAACCTAGGAACATCCAAATCTAAATCGGGACATATGCCTAAGTCAAAATTCACCATACAAACCTACTAAAACCATCAAATCACCATTCCGATGTTGTTTATACTAAAGTCAACCCTCAGCCAACGCTTACATCTTAAGCTTTCAACTGTGGAACTACGTATTCCAATTTATTCGAAAACTTTCCCGAAACCAAACTATAACAACCCTACCGGTTATTTTGAGCTTTAAGGTTCCGTTCAGTGGTACGAGTTCTTTAGTAGCTTCATATTATGTATTATGACTTGGGTGCTTGGTCGAATTTGATTTTTTGATGTTTCGGGATTTATTTGGATGAGTGATTCTCATTTTAGAAGCTTAAGTTGAAAATGTTGACTGAGGTTTGATTTTTTTTTAAAACGATCCCGGAATGGAGTTTTGATGACTCTGTTCCATAAATCCGTAGCCAGAAAAATAAATTATTTTTTTTATTTTTCTGGAAAGTATTTTCTTATATTAAATTTTGTATTGGACAAGAAAGGAATTCCCCGTGAAGATGCAGAATCAAAAAGAACTCATTTATTCGTATTATTTATTATTATTTAATTTATTATTAGGTTCGTATCATGATTTAGGACTTGGGCGTATGCCCGAAATTGAATTCTGAGGTCCCTAGGCTGATTTGGTTTGTTTTGCCGAAAGTTGGCAATTTAAAGGCTTAGAATTTTCATAAGTTTGACCGTAGGCTGATTCATTTCTATCGTGCTTGGATTTCTATTTATGGACTTGGAATAGGTTTATTTTTCTATTTGTTACTTGTCTGCAAAGTTTGACATCATTCCGATTTGATTTGATAAGAATCGGACGCGCAATTGTGTTTTTAGAAGTGTTTGAATTTTGTTATCGATTTCATGTGTTTTGAGGTCCGATTCGTAGTTTTGGATGTTATTTTGGTGTTTTGATCATTCGAGCGAGTTCGTATTATATATTTATACTTGTTTTGTTGTTTAGTTTGCTGCCCCGAGGGCTCGAGTGACTTTCGGACGTATTTTGGAGTGTTTGAAAGAGTTTTGTTTTTGCTGATTTTGAACTGGTGTTGCAGGTCTCGCAAATGCGAGAATTTGTTCGCATTTGCGAGGTAGTAGAAAGAATTTGCAAGAATGGTTGGGGTCTGCTAGATTCACATTTGCGAACATTTTATTCGCTATTGCGAAAGAGATCTGGGCTAGGCAGTGATCACAATTGTGATCATTAGGTCGCTTTTGCGATATGTTCAACCTTCGCATTTGCGATGACGTCGTCGCATTTGCGACAGCAGCAGTAGTGTGAGGAGTGTATCTTTTGCGAGCATTCTTCGCATTTACGGGGTTCACATTTGCGAACCCCAGGTCACATTTGCGACACCTGCGACTGAACATAAAAGTTGAGGGACGGGAGTTTAGTCTCATTTTGATATCTTTGAACCCTAGATTCGGTAGGAGGCGATTTTAAAGAGGGATGTTTACCCACAATCACTGGGTAAGTGATTTGGATACATTTTCAACTATTTTACATGATTATATATGAGATATAACATCAAAATTATGAGAATCAAAGTGAAATTTTGAGGAATTTTATCTAAGTTTTGAAAAATAAAAATTTGAGTTTTGAGGGTCGCTTTGGACTCAGATTTTGAAACAAAATACATATATAGACTCGTGGAGCTATGGGTAGTCGGAATCTACCCTTGGACCCGAGTTTTGATCGGGCGGGCCTAGGGTTGACTTTTGTTGACTTTTGAGGAATTTTGCAAGTATCATAGCTTTATTTTATTGGAATTGATTTCTCTTGCATTATTTGTTTATTATTAAGTTGATTTTGGTTAGATTCGAGCCAAGAGGAAGTGAATTGTAAAGAAAAATCTATTTTTGAGTATTGATTGAGGGCCTTAAGGTAAGTATCTTACCTAACATTGTGTGGGAAAACTACTCCTTAGGGATTGGTTTGTTTGCACTATTTGAACTACATGAAAGACGTGTACTCGAGGTGGCGAGTGTGTACACGGCTTTATATGTGAAAATTTGACCGGTTTAGACTCTTACGTTTCTCATGCACACTAAATTGAAGTTGCTCTATCATGTTATATTCTCCATCGTTAAATTCACTCATATATGCCTTATTTGAAGTCGTCGGTTCATGTTCTATTGCCAAAAATACTCATGCATGCTTTAATTGGAGTTGTTGCCTCTTTATTGTCATGTTGTCTCTTTCATAGTTGATTTATTCCTAATTGAAATCATGGTTACATGCTATCTCTTTCATAGTTTATTTATGCTTATTTGAAATCATTGTTACATGTTATCTCTATTATTGTTGAACTACTCTTACTTGAAGTCATTATTAATTGTTATGTCTCTCATTGTTGAGCTTATCCTTCCGTTTTATTGTATTGTTGTAATTCTTGTGTTTATTTACTTATCGTACCCTAGTGTTATTATTGTTCTCATTGTACTTGGTATTGTTGAGCCGTAGGCTACGTGTGGTTATGTATTGGAATTATTGTTATGAAAACGTTGTGGTATTTGAGCGGTGCAAGTTGTTATATTATGTTTTTATGTTATTGGCACATGTGGGTTTGTTAAGACGATTGTCGGGGTGTTTGCACGTGAGTTGTCTGTGCTATTGTTATTATTGATATTTGCACATGCGGTGTGACAAAGTGGGCTATATATGTTGGGTTTGCGCATGTGGCGAGACAAGGTGGGATAATTAATATGTGCGTGTGGTGAGACAAGGCGGGCATTTACTTTATTGTGGCGCACGCGAAGAGACAAGAGGGATATATCGGGGATGATTTGTGATGGCCCGGGGGCAACGTTATTGATGATAATTGTGTGGTGGTGTGACCTTCTTGTTGTGAGTCATGCATATTACAAATTTTGTTGTGTGGTTTTCAATGTGCTACTCGGTGTCTCTGATCGTTTCTGTTGATTTAAGATGCGATAGTATAGTTGCACAAGTATACACTGTAGTATATCACCTATATCAGTTCTGGAGTATGAATCTTGTTGCTTATTGATCATGTACACGTATCCTCGTATACCTGCCTTTTGTGCGTGGATTGGACTATTGGCACGTGAGTTGTCCGTGCAGATATGAGGTATTGTTACTGTTGGCACGTGAGTTGTCTGTGCAGGTGTGAGGCATTAATGGTATTGGCACGTGAGTTGCTCGTGCAACGCGTGAGTTATCCGTGCGCTTGTAATTAGTAATGTGGACACGAGATGCCAAGTGATTATGAATCATGATTTGGGACCCGTGATCGTGATTATGAAGTGTGATACCTCGGAGTGATTCCTGTGTAAACCTTTTGTAAGAACGGTTGATTACTTGGTTGTTACTTGTATTCCTTACTTGATCTCATTGGTACCTTCACTAAGTTCTTATTACCTTGCGATGTTATCACATGTTTACTCCTTGTTGATAATCGTTGTTTCTACTTTCCATTTGCTAGTGCTTCATTGTTGCTTTTACCATGCTTAGCCTTGTATTAATATTCGTTCCTCTATTAGCTTTATTTTCATACTTGTACAGGTTACTATTTCTAGTAGGTGTCTTGATTGTACCTTGTCACTACTCCACCAAGGTTAGTCTTGATACTTACCAGGTACCGTTGTGGTCATGTTACGCTTGCTGCACAATTTTGTACAGATCCAAGTACCTCGGAGTGTGCTGGTCATTAGATAGTTGATCGTGTATTGTTGTGGAGTCTTCAACGTATATTTGCTGTCGCGTTCGCAGGCCTCGGAGTCGCCTTCTGAAGTTTTATTTCGTACCATTTATTTATATTCCAACAGTAATGTATTTGATAATCTTCGGTACTCTTAGAATGGCTTATGACTTGTACCACCGATTTTGGGATATTGTACATTTATATATAGTTGTTGGCGTTGTATAAAAATTCTGAATTTCGTTAAGTGGTTGATTGGTTTAAATCTATTAAAATACTCTCTCTATGTGTTAGACCTACTTAGTCTTAGGGACTACGTGTCATCACGACTCCTAAAGAGGAATTTTGAGACGTGGCACAAACCAACAATTCCCGCAAGTCACACAACAACAAATACACATATGAAGAGTATCAAATAGGGAACAAAGCTCAAATACTCAAAACAACCGGCTAAATCGTTACACTTCTTCATACTAAGTGAGGTTAAGTCCACAAGACACCGTCATCGATTGCATTATAAAAAACTGCTTTTGGATTTCTTAAATTCGTGAATAATGTGGGGGAGGTGGGGTTGCTGGTATTTATTTAGAGTCTGTTTGGAAACCACCATGTAATTACTAGGTTGTGTAATTGCTTACTCTAATAATTACACAACCTAATAATTACACTATATAGTAATTACAAAGTCATGTTTGTTTATCATAACGTAATTACACTGTAATTACATATGTCGTGTTTAGTTGCACGAGTATAATTACATGGTAAAATATTTTTTATTTAAAATAAAAGTTAATTTTAAAATTTATTTTTTTCCAAATAGACATATGAGTAAATTTTAATATGTAACAAATATATGCATATATATTTATAAATTGATAACTAGCATTATGAAGAATAATCGGTATCTTTTATATAAATATTATTTTAACATGAATAAATTATAAATCCAATAAAAATCTAATATTTTACCAACTATATGTATGAATATAATATGTAATTCATTATGTGTTGCACTTTTTAAAAACAAATTTACATAAATATGAATTTATAAACTACTTTCTCATAATAAACATTTATACTAATTAATACAGTAGAAAATAAAATATTTATTTTAAAAAGTACAACAACTACTTATCAATGTAGCTACAACATAATTTATACAGAAACTTGTTATTATAAAACTAATAAAATTTCAAATTATCAATAATCATCCATCAAAATATTTCTGATTAAATAATTATTTCAACAAAATAAAAATGATGGAAATAACAGTATAGCAGGTCATTGGGTTCATTACTATAATCAAGACATCAATCTGAAAAGTACTCTAATTTAATACTAGTGTAATACGATTGGCAATAAAAGAAGAGATTTAAAAGAGAAGAAGAAAAGTGTCAGGAATTATAAAGTTAGAATACCACTATCTGTAATGGAGTAAGAATATGACTTCACGTTGAAACAGAAATTTGAAAAGATGACAGAAACGGAAGAGGTCTTCCTTTTTTCTTATTAGTCTAATAGATACATATTTGAAAAGAAGACAAAAATAATATAAAAAGTCATTTGGTAATTACATGGTGTAATTACCATCAATTCTCACATCTCCCTTGAAGAGTGTAGTTACTCTCTCTCAACTACACCTAATGCCACACTAATTGAGTAATTATTTGGCCAAACAAATAAGTCAAACTGTATAATTATACTTAATTACACTCAAATCTAATTATATGAGGCTTTCAATTCATGCTCTTAGAAGATGATTTAAAATTTAAATGCCTTTTGGACAAGATACTTTATTTATGAAAGAGTGTTACTTTAAAGGATACACTTATTTTTCGTGAAAAATGTGCCATCCAATTTTATGGTTACATCCATTCGTAAAAAGGTATATATGTTAATTGCCTATATAAATACTTAATCTCGATGCAGAAAATCTAGACAAACACATATAAATCTTTATCTTTTTATTTTATTCAAGAGTCTATTTTTCTATTTATTTTAGATTCCTATAAAGTTGAAAAAAATTATCAACTTCTATTTGAGAGTAGATTGATTAAAAGATTCCTGAGTGGTGTATAGCATCTTGGGAGTGTGATGCCAGTTTTCTATTTTCACCTAGGTAGCGATGAAAATCTACTTTTAAATCACCGCCTTTCATAGAGTGCCTCAACCCGTTTTCACATTCGAAACTGGGCATTTTCTTATATTATTAATTGTTGTGTCTTGTTTGCTTATTAAATATTCTTCTTAATGTTACTATCTCTAATATTTTTCTAAAAAGAATACAGGCAAGTTCCTTCAGGGTCTAACAAAACCTTTGGATATAGCATATTGACTTAGCAACTTTTTAAAGAAGACGTGAAGTTATAGTCAGAAAAGAGACTATACTGAATATGCATCTGTTTATCCGAAAAACGGATAAAGTTGAATTTATACGTAGTTCTAAAGATACGTGGTATAACTTGGTACAAATCGAAAAAATAGGTGGAAAAATATCTAATATTGACTGTAAAAAAGGGAATAAAATACAAACCAAATTGAATAGAGAATGATTTATGAACAAGTAAGGTGAATCAATATTCAAAGCCCAAAAAAGGATAATCTCTACTATACTTTTATGTAAATATCAATAATCTTTGAAAATGTGAGAGTGTATTGATGTCTCAATGTTAAATGTCCCTTACAGAAATGATAGTCACCCCTCATATAGTGGAGAGATCCCACTTTGGATATAATTAAAAAATAATAGTAGGGATCCCATGATAGATTAGTTAATTAGTTTCTCCTTAATTCCCGCCGAAATTCTCTCCCCTAGTGCGGTTACAACGGGTCTTTGTCTCTTAGCTCGATCTTGGTCGATCTTGGATTTTGAGCTCGATGTTGATTCGAGCTCCATATTGGTTCAAGTTCGATATTGACTCGAGCTTGGTATTGATCGGTCTTTGGCTCTTGAGCTCGATAACATTGCTTCACATCATAGCTCGATATTGACTCTAGCTTGATATCGCCTCGAGCTTGGTATTGGTCGGTCTCTAGGGTCTTGATCTCTATCTGGGCTCGATATTAACCTTGGTTGTTCCCAACCTTGGTTGGTTTTCTAGGGCTAGAACTCAGCAGCACGACTTCACATCACAACTCGATATTATAATAACGAACCTCAGTCCACAATGCCCCAAACTTGAATAGTCACACGAGGACAAACTCGATTTTGACCGTACACAGATAGTCCCCTCGTTTCTCGGAAAGAATGTGACGAGAAACGATATGATTTTTCAACCTCTGACTAGATACATACTGACATCCTCATTGAGCCCGATTGTGACATGTATTATAAATGTCCCGTTGGTTCAGTTACCAAGGCTTTAAATGCACATCAGTCGATGGTCGGCCACTGCCAACTTTGAACCGTCATTATGTAACTTATAAATAGACTCCTTCCTTTTTCATTTTAAACTTTTACTTTCAACTCTTCTCATTCTAACTTTCACAGTTCTTCGTCTTCCCCAGAATAATCTATTTCCAGGTTCTGAAAATTTCTTTGCTTGTTCTTCACCAAACACAAAAAAATTTCAACTTCCTGTCTTCTTTGTTCTTTGAAAAATTTAGATAGCCAAGATATCTAAAATCATTCCTCAGAAAGAGGTTGCTTCCGCATCTCGGCTGGCTGGTGAAAAACCGGTGGTGGAGCCACGCCTCGAAGAACTCATTCCCGGGGGATGTGTTATTGATTCCGAGTTTAAAGTTGATAAACCTTCATCGGTTGCCGGTCGATACGAGCCGGTATCGAGATATATATGCTCGATACTGGTAAGGCTCCTTGATACGGTGAAGAAAGATTATAATTGGGTAAACAAAGAGGTCGTGATACCGACATCGGAGGAATCAATCACTACCCACGTGGAAGGGTATATGAGTATTTATACTTACCTTTTCACGCTGGGTCCCCTCAATCCAGCCATCATCGATTTTTGCAAGAAATACCAGGTGACCCTCGGCCAAGTCCATCCTTCTTTCTGGAGGATCGTGATTTTGATCCGTTTCTTTGTAAGCAAAATCGACGGGCTTCCCTTCACCATCGACCACCATATAAAACTGTATAGTCCTCGACTTTATCGAGGTGGGCTATTAAAGCTTAAATATCGTGCCACCAAGGTGTTCACGTTGAGCATAGATGAAGATAAGGATCGGGGATGGATGGGCCGGTTTGTTTCAATGAAGACCTCGGGCCTAATCCCGGCTGAGAGTATGCCATTTCCTGAGAAATGGAATATGAGCCGTGAGTTTGATGTCGTTTTTAGTTTTTGTTGTTTTTACTTCTTCATCTTTTCTTATCAGTGTTCTTCTTGACATAGTCCTTGCTTGGATGCCGGGTGCGTTTCTCCATCTCGAGAACTGGGTCAAAAACCTAGTCTCGACATCCACATTTGTCGAGCGTGTTACACCCCCATATTTTCGTACGTTAAAGCTTTGTCGTAAGTTAATCGACGTAAGTTTGGGAATGAGATTTATTTTGGGATTATAAGCATCATGTTATTTCAAACAAGTGATAAGTACATTCGTGAAGGTAAGAGGGTAAGTGAATCGAAGAAAATAAGTTTCATTGAAGTTTCACAATTTGGGATAAAATAGGGTCTGAGCTATAATACCCGATATTTATGGACTAGTACCATACAAGGTACCACATGACCATGATAGTGAGGTGTATAAGGTGTTAAAAGTGAGTAATATTTTAAGTAATTTGAGATAATTTTTTAATTATGTGAAATTGGGTAATTATGGATTTTTAAGTTGGAGATTAACTTGTAAATTAAATTTGTGGACAAGTATCTAAGAAAGATTTGGGATAAATATTAGGGGGACAACACTTCCACGTGGGATGTCAAAATCTTGGCAGCAAATTGCCATTTACTCAAGTGATTAGGTAGGTGGTGGCATAAAATGAACCAAACTTGAATATTGGACTCATTTTGCTAGACCAACTATTGGGAATAAGTATATTTTCCAATCTTGAGAGTTGGATGCGTGAGTTATGCATCAAAAAGCACTCCAAGGTTTAATGATTCTTCCACGCCAAAATATGATATCTTGTAATCAAGACCAAATCCAGTAGTGACCAAGAACGCAAGAGACGGAAACGTGAAATTGCTTCGGAAACTTCATACAAGATCCGATTATGCGAAATATGCAATTCTAAGGAAGCACGGTATCATATTTCTCAAGAATATCATACAGATTTTTTCCTACTTTGATCCGCCGTTACGTGTTGTCGCAATTGACGTGTGTTAGAGGGATTTTAAAGAGAACTGGCTCAGGTATGTTAAGGCTAAGCTCTTCCATCATTTTGCATGATCTCGACATTACACAAGTTTGATAACGAGGTATAAAGAAAAAACATCATGTCCCAGAGTTTACGTATATTTTCCTAGTCTTGTAATTTACAATATACTCCTTATCGGGACATCATATTCAATTGAGTATTTCCTTTTTCCAGTCAAGAGAGCAGAAAGTCTATATATATATATATACAGTATTACAGTATTTTCATTACCATCGAACTATAATCGATGGGCAGGCCCCTATTCGGAAACCTCTGATCAGATGGTAAGTTATATACCGAGCCTACTGCTGCCGAGTACCTATGAACGAGCCTAGTTGGCCGAGATACAGAGCCTAGTATGGCTGAACGCCTATGAGAGAGCCTATTACGGCGGAGTAGTTATATATATACCGATCCTTATAAGGCCGGAAAATTATTTTACTTACTATATTGAGAGAGTTGAGTCAGTATCAGCAGGTAAACATATCTTCAGATTATCATTGACTTCCAGTTGTTTTCAGTTATTATATTATCAGTTCAGTTTCATCTTTCAGTATAGTGACTTACATACTCGGTATATTATTTCGTACTGACGTCCCTTTTTTAGGGACGCTGCATTTCATGCGTGCAGGTTCAGACAGACAGACGGTTACACCTCCTTATTAGGTATTGCCCAAGTTCAGCTTGATCGGTAAGCTCCATACCCGTCGGAGTTGCCGGGTCTAGAGCTTTACATACATCTTTGTATATATATATATAT
>AWOL01S0071551.1:4921-15510 GCA_000715115.1 Nicotiana otophora | reverse complement strand
GAGGGACATGTATTATGTTGTGATATCTTTTCCTCATGTACACGTTCCTTCCTTGATATTGAGATGTCATTGTCGTACCTATGTTTCCTATGTGACTTGTCATTATGGTCCTGCCTTTTATCCTCTATCTCAATTGTTGTTGTGTTTCCCATGCCTTCTACTTGCTTAACTTGCAAATGTCATGCCTACTTCCTGTTGTTATATTTACATCCATGTCGTAACTATCTTGTTACCCTTTTGTACAAGCCTTATACCATGTTAGTCATTCATGCCTTTACTTGTTAGCTTATAAAGATCAAGCTCCTTCTTCTTGTTTGTTATATTTACATCTAAGCTTTCCACCACGTTAGATTGTGAAATTTATGTGCTTCTACCATACTTGTTGTCATTACTTTTGTGCCCTCTATCTCGTCTATTTCTATTTTCTATATGTTTCCGACTTGTTATTTGTTACTATCTGGGTACTCTCTACTTAGTTGACATTAATGTTGTAAATTATTCTACCTGGTTGGTACTGCTACATGCACATTTGGCAAGGATGAGATAAATTGTCTCGACCCAAAATCCTATCTCAGGCGTCGTGATATCATCTAGTCTCTAAGACTGGGTAAGCCGATTTTAATTTTATTTCAACCCATTGTTTTTTACATATAATTTAATCCAAGTGTCAAAACCAAAAGTAGAAACAAATATAACAACCTCCCAAGACTGGTAATACTGAGTCACAAACTCTAACTGGATACATGTAATGATCTCAAGGATCGAATATACAATACTATTCGAATAAGAGTTGACAGTACAATAAAATAGAAAGACTCCAAGGGACTGCAACTACCAAGAAGCTCTACCTTGAATCCTTGTGATCAACACACTAACTCTGCTCGAGTCCGATATCTCCAATACCTGGCTCTGCACAAAAATGTGCAGAAGTGTAGTATAAGTACACCACAGTCGGTACCCAGTAAGTATTAAGACTAACCTCGGTAGAGTAGTGATGAGGTACGATCAAGACACTCGCTAGTCTATTAACCTTTGCAATATAGTATACAAAAATAATGAGAATAAATGACAGTGATAGCTACAACAATCAACTAGTGATGTAAACAGCTTTCACATATAATTCATTCGAATAAATACTTTCCGAATATATTTCTTTCGAATAACTATCCTTTGAATATAAAACTCTTTCAAATAAAAATCTTGCAAATATACTCCTTTCAAATAAATATCTTTTGAGTATAAATCTCTTTCAAATAAATATCTTTCGAATATACTTCTTTCAAATAAATATCTTTTGAATATAATTCCTTCGAATAAAACTCCGTGACACCTCGTTTCATAATCATAAAATATGGGTGTCATCTCGCTTTCATATTTTAACTGCACCTCATGCCCATATTTCTGTCAACACCGCACGGACAACTCACGTGTCAATAATAAAAATTATTATATTTCCCTGGCACCTCGTGCCCACATTTCATATCACATATGCACGGACGGTTCACGTGCCAATAACATAATCATTATATTTCCCTGGCACCTCGTGCCCACATTTCATATCACATATGCACAGACAGTTCACGTGCCAATAACATAATTATTATATTTTCCTGACACCTCGTGCCCACATTTCATATCACATACGCACGGACCGTTCACGTGCCAATAACATAATCTGCACGGTAATAGCCACAGGCTCACAATTTCAACATGAATCAGACTATTATCAAGTTACCAACAACAAGATAAGTTGCACAAGAGATAAAAATAAACACCAGGAAAAAACATAACATCATATAAAAATCACCAACAAAATAATCCCACATCATCATGTATCATCCCTGATAATAGCCACCCTTATCTCTTCTATAGCCACCCGTATCACTCCATAATAGTAGCCACCCTTATCCCTCCGCCTTGACAGTATCAATAGCCACCCTTATCGCTCCTATTAATAGCCACCCTTATCTCTTCTATAGCCACCCGTATCACTCCATAATAGTAGCCACCCTTATCCCTCCGCCTTGACAGTATCAATAGCCACCCTTATCGCTCCTATTAATAGCCACCCTTATCTCTTCTATAGCCACCCGTATCACTCCATAATAGTAGCCACCCTTATCCCTCCGCCTTGACAGTATCAATAGCCACCCTTATCGCTCCTATTAATAGCCACCCTTATCTCTTCTATAGCCACCCGTATCACTCCATAATAGTAGCCACCCTTATCCCTCCGCCTTGACAGTATCAATAGCCACCCTTATCGCTCCTATTAATAGCCACCCTTATCTCTTCTATAGCCACCCGTATCACTCCATAATAGTAGCCACCCTTATCCCTCCGCCTTGACAGTATCAATAGCCACCCTTATCGCTCCTATTAATAGCCACCCTTATCTCTTCTATAGCCACCCGTATCACTCCATAATAGTAGCCACCCTTATCCCTCCGCCTTGACAGTATCAATAGCCACCCTTATCGCTCCTATTAATAGCCACCCTTATCTCTTCTATAGCCACCCGTATCACTCCATAATAGTAGCCACCCTTATCCCTCCGCCTTGACAGTATCAATAGCCACCCTTATCGCTCCTATTAATAGCCACCCTTATCTCTTCTATAGCCACCCGTATCACTCCATAATAGTAGCCACCCTTATCCCTCCGCCTTGACAGTATCAATAGCCACCCTTATCGCTCCTATTAATAGCCACCCTTATCTCTTCTATAGCCACCCGTATCACTCCATAATAGTAGCCACCCTTATCCCTCCGCCTTGACAGTATCAATAGCCACCCTTATCGCTCCTATTAATAGCCACCCTTATCTCTTCTATAGCCACCCGTATCACTCCATAATAGTAGCCACCCTTATCCCTCCGCCTTGACAGTATCAATAGCCACCCTTATCGCTCCTATTAATAGCCACCCTTATCTCTTCTATAGCCACCCGTATCACTCCATAATAGTAGCCACCCTTATCCCTCCGCCTTGACAGTATCAATAGCCACCCTTATCGCTCCTATTAATAGCCACCCTTATCTCTTCTATAGCCACCCGTATCACTCCATAATAGTAGCCACCCTTATCCCTCCGCCTTGACAGTATCAATAGCCACCCTTATCGCTCCTATTAATAGCCACCCTTATCTCTTCTATAGCCACCCGTATCACTCCATAATAGTAGCCACCCTTATCCCTCCGCCTTGACAGTATCAATAGCCACCCTTATCGCTCCTATTAATAGCCACCCTTATCTCTTCTATAGCCACCCGTATCACTCCATAATAGTAGCCACCCTTATCCCTCCGCCTTGACAGTATCAATAGCCACCCTTATCGCTCCTATTAATAGCCACCCTTATCTCTTCTATAGCCACCCGTATCACTCCATAATAGTAGCCACCCTTATCCCTCCGCCTTGACAGTATCAATAGCCACCCTTATCGCTCCTATTAATAGCCACCCTTATCTCTTCTATAGCCACCCGTATCACTCCATAATAGTAGCCACCCTTATCCCTCCGCCTTGACAGTATCAATAGCCACCCTTATCGCTCCTATTAATAGCCACCCTTATCTCTTCTATAGCCACCCGTATCACTCCATAATAGTAGCCACCCTTATCCCTCCGCCTTGACAGTATCAATAGCCACCCTTATCGCTCCTATTAATAGCCACCCTTATCTCTTCTATAGCCACCCGTATCACTCCATAATAGTAGCCACCCTTATCCCTCCGCCTTGACAGTATCAATAGCCACCCTTATCGCTCCTATTAATAGCCACCCTTATCTCTTCTATAGCCACCCGTATCACTCCATAATAGTAGCCACCCTTATCCCTCCGCCTTGACAGTATCAATAGCCACCCTTATCGCTCCTATTAATAGCCACCCTTATCTCTTCTATAGCCACCCGTATCACTCCATAATAGTAGCCACCCTTATCCCTCCGCCTTGACAGTATCAATAGCCACCCTTATCGCTCCTATTAATAGCCACCCTTATCTCTTCTATAGCCACCCGTATCACTCCATAATAGTAGCCACCCTTATCCCTCCGCCTTGACAGTATCAATAGCCACCCTTATCGCTCCTATTAATAGCCACCCTTATCTCTTCTATAGCCACCCGTATCACTCCATAATAGTAGCCACCCTTATCCCTCCGCCTTGACAGTATCAATAGCCACCCTTATCGCTCCTATTAATAGCCACCCTTATCTCTTCTATAGCCACCCGTATCACTCCATAATAGTAGCCACCCTTATCCCTCCGCCTTGACAGTATCAATAGCCACCCTTATCGCTCCTATTAATAGCCACCCTTATCTCTTCTATAGCCACCCGTATCACTCCATAATAGTAGCCACCCTTATCCCTCCGCCTTGACAGTATCAATAGCCACCCTTATCGCTCCTATTAATAGCCACCCTTATCTCTTCTATAGCCACCCGTATCACTCCATAATAGTAGCCACCCTTATCCCTCCGCCTTGACAGTATCAATAGCCACCCTTATCGCTCCTATTAATAGCCACCCTTATCTCTTCTATAGCCACCCGTATCACTCCATAATAGTAGCCACCCTTATCCCTCCGCCTTGACAGTATCAATAGCCACCCTTATCGCTCCTATTAATAGCCACCCTTATCTCTTCTATAGCCACCCGTATCACTCCATAATAGTAGCCACCCTTATCCCTCCGCCTTGACAGTATCAATAGCCACCCTTATCGCTCCTATTAATAGCCACCCTTATCTCTTCTATAGCCACCCGTATCACTCCATAATAGTAGCCACCCTTATCCCTCCGCCTTGACAGTATCAATAGCCACCCTTATCGCTCCTATTAATAGCCACCCTTATCTCTTCTATAGCCACCCGTATCACTCCATAATAGTAGCCACCCTTATCCCTCCGCCTTGACAGTATCAATAGCCACCCTTATCGCTCCTATTAATAGCCACCCTTATCTCTTCTATAGCCACCCGTATCACTCCATAATAGTAGCCACCCTTATCCCTCCGCCTTGACAGTATCAATAGCCACCCTTATCGCTCCTATTAATAGCCACCCTTATCTCTTCTATAGCCACCCGTATCACTCCATAATAGTAGCCACCCTTATCCCTCCGCCTTGACAGTATCAATAGCCACCCTTATCGCTCCTATTAATAGCCACCCTTATCTCTTCTATAGCCACCCGTATCACTCCATAATAGTAGCCACCCTTATCCCTCCGCCTTGACAGTATCAATAGCCACCCTTATCGCTCCTATTAATAGCCACCCTTATCACTCCGCCCAGACAATATCCCAACACACATAACCATAATGAAATTCCACCACTATACCCACGTAATGTCAACAATGGAATGCCACCCTTATGTCCTCATAGTAATAACTCAAATCGCACAACAATTTACTCGGAATATTATCACGATAACACAATACAACAATTCATATAATAATTTCCCCGTTGGCCACAACCAATTCTGAAGATACAACAAATTCACTTAAATTCACAGCAAGTAGCCCAAGGCTCCACACAAGGTACACAAAACCTCAAGAACAACAACAACAGAGATGGAAAAATAACTCGGTATAGAGCAACACCTTCATTAATCCAAATTTTTAATAATTATATTAACGCCTCAATTAAAACTTATTTAATTAATTATTTACATATGGAAAATTCATAATATAATTATTTCTCGAAAATATCAAATCAACAAACTCACGAAATTCACATAAAAATTCAAGTGACAATCACACCAAATTATCATATAAAAATAAATTCGACAAACAAGGATTGAGGCATGGCAAATAGTGAATTTAATAAATGGCAACAATTATCCAATTTACTACACAAAACTTCCTAAGACTTTAACCCAATAAATTTTGCACATATAAGCCCGAGTACATACTCATCACCTCGCGTACACAGCTTTTCACATTTCACAAATGGAACATAAGACTCGATGCCTAAGGGGTAATTCCCCCACTCAAGGTTAGGCAAGATGCTTACCTTTTTGAAGTTAAGCCGATATTCCAAAATAGCTTTCTCACGTGAATTGACCTTCAGACTGCTCCAATCTTTCTTGAGCTTTCCTTACATTACTATGAGGTTCCAGAAATCCTAGCAACTTCAATCTATTTAGAAACATAACAAAAGTGAACCATAATTAGGAAGATATTCATGGGTTCACCTCATTTAATCATTTCATCAAATACTAAGTGTGCAAATTTGATTACAAGGTTCTTCCATAAGATTTCCTTTACTCCACAACCCACTCTTTGCCCATTTGAGCTCAAAACTCTTCTCACAAACCTTATTGGTATATTCATGTATAAATAATACTCTCATACCCAAGAATCATGCTCCCAATCACCCATCTTCTACCCAAACTCGAAATTGAAGACTAGGGTTAGAACCTTACCTCTTGGGTGAAGATCTTGTGAGCTTTCTTGTTGAATTTCAAGGCTTGAGCAAGATTTTGATGAACAATTAGCTTAGGAATTTCTCCTCACTTTAGGTCACTTTCTCTCTCTAAAAATATTAGATATTCCCTTAAACAATGGTCTCTTGCGTCTATTTAACGATAGGGTCGGGTTACAAAGATAGAAGAATGGACCCTCCAAATTCTAGACCGGGCTACATACCAGGCTAGGCACACTCTGTAGCGAGCTACAGACCAGGCTTCGCAAGCTCTGTAGTGAGCTAAATACCAGGCTTCGCGAGCTCTAGCGAGATAAATACCAGGCTTCACGAGGGATATAGCACGGTTTAGCACGCTACAGACCTGGCTTCGCAAAGGATATATCATGGTCTAGCACGCTACAGACTTGGCTTCACGAGGTCGAAATGATTCAACTCCCCAATGCACTGTTCAACCCAAAAAGTCCGAAAATACAATACATTAGCCTACCTTGGCACCACGAAACCTTAAATATCTTGGCAAAAATTTACGGGGCATTACATAAATGGACGAAGGTTGATTTGATCTATATATATATATATATATATATATTTATATATTTCTCACACCAGGAAAGGTATGAATTTGCTATTGTGATTTCACCTAGTAATCTTTTTCTTCCTCGCATCGTTGTTTCATTGCACCCTTATTTGTTATGTTATATAATTGTTTCTATTATTAGTATACTGCACAAGTTATAACAGTGAGTATCTTTTTACTAAAAAATTTTCATCACTACTTCAATGAGGTTAGACAAAATACTTACTGGGTACATGAGGTCGGTTGTACTCATACTACACTTCTGCACCTTGTTTGTAGATTTTGGATGCTGATATTGCGGTGTATGGAAGGAGCTGGCATTGAAGATGTTTCCGCAATCTGGTCATAGATGCCTCTTGTTCTTGGTACCTTTAGAATCATTAATCTGTTCATGTATATTTCAAACAAATAGTGTATTTTATTTCATATCAGCTTTGTAAATTCTAAATCTTAGAAGCTCATAATTTGTACTACCAATCTTTGGGAAAAGTAGAAAGGTTCAGTTATTTTATCATTTATTTTCCTCGATAAACCTAATTAAATTGGATTGTTGTTAATTGTCTTACCTAACGGGTTGGGTTAGGTGTCATCACGACTGGTCAGATTTTGGGTCGTGACAGATTGGTATCAGAGCTCTAGGTTCATAGGTTCTACAAGTCATGAGCAAGCATCTAGTAGAGTTTTGCGGATTGGTATGATGACGTCCATACTTATCTTCGAGAGGCTACAGGGCATTTAGGATAATTTCCCATTTTTCTTTCCTTATTGTGCGGAATTGATTCAGCTTGAAACATAACTCTTTGAATTCCTTCCACGCATTCTTGTGCGCATGTGAGCGCTCGGTATCAGCTGTGCATTGCCGGCTTGTGATTCCATGAATGAGGTTCGAGATGAGTATTCTGTGTTTTGGTGATGAGTCAGTCTGGAGGACTTGAGGCCGGGGTTAGGACCGCAGCTTAAGCTCGGTAGTTTCAGTTGTGAGAACTTATGGGTTTGGACTTATGCATCCGGTATTGTCTCTATGAGTGGAATTTGTGGCTCGATGAGTGGTGGACTGACTGAATGATGAGTATGATGTGACTGCGGGATGCGTTCAGATGGTTTGAATGTGACAAGAAGAGTTTCTCGAGATGTCAAANCTCGGTATCAGCTGTGCATTGCCGTCTTGTGATTCCATGAATGAGGTTCGAGATGAGTATTCTGTGTTTTGGTGATGAGTCAGTCTGGAGGACTTGAGGCCGGGGTTAGGACCGCAGCTTAAGCTCGGTAGTTTCAGTTGTGAGAACTTATGGGTTTGGACTTATGCATCCGGTATTGTCTCTATGAGTGGAATTTGTGGCTCGATGAGTGGTGGACTGACTGAATGATGAGTATGATGTGACTGCGGGATGCGTTCAGATGGTTTGAATGTGACAAGAAGAGTTTCTCGAGATGTCAAAAGGGCCCCTGGGTGCTTGATTTCCATCTTGATTTGATATATACTCTCGAGTTATGAGTGTGTTGAAGGATCTTTCACATTGTTAAATTGTGGGACAAGTTAAATTCTCATGTCTTGATAATAAGTTTAGACTCAGCAAGATTAAGTGATCGTGTAGTGATTATGGCTGTGAAAGGGCATATCAAGATGCCAATTTGAGGCTAAGCAGGTGGGTTATCTCCTGCAGAGTAATCTACGGAGGTGTGATCCTTATAATGTTGAGTGGAGAGTTCTTTTCTACCAGTGGGGTGTATGTGTTGAGATTTGTATTTGAATCTGGTTGAAAAAGTTGACTTTACTGACAAGAGAATAAGTGTGTGCTAATGGGGCACAAGTCGTTTGGTTGCTTGTGCGGTGAAATTGAGATTTGATCAGAGTGGATGACTCTCAAAATGTTTCCAATGGATTCAAAATGTATATGTAACAATTGAGAATTTTTCGAATTTATATATGACTAAGACCTAAGACTTGCATTTGATGGCACCGGGACTTGCGATAATTCTGTATCACTATGGGTTCTACCCTTCAGTATCAGAAAGGTAAACGGGCCCGAATCCATGTTTTTACGGTTCCGGAAGGTCCGTATCGAATTATGGGTCCTGTGCGTATGCCTGGAATTGAATTCAGAGGTCCCTAGCTTGAGTTATGAATTTTTTATGAAAATTAAAAATCTGGAAATTATTTATTTTTAAGAATTGATTGATATTTGGCATTGTTAGTATTGGGTCCGTATTTTAGTTCCGGAGCCCGGTACAAGTTCATTATGATATTTAAGACTTGTCTATGAAATTTGGTGAGAAACGGAGTTAATTTGACGTGATTCGGACGTCCAATTGAGAAAATAGAAATTTTAAAGTGCTCTTGAGGATTTCATTTGATTTGGTACAAAATGCACTAGTTCTAGGTGTTATGTTAGCGATTTGATCATGCGAGCAAGTTTGTATGATGTTTTTAGACTTGTGTGCATGTTTGGTTTGGAGCCCCGAGGGCTCGGGTGAGTTTCAGATAGGCTACGGAGTGAGATTTGGCTTGGAAAACACTGCTGGGCATCTGATATTATTGCAGGCCTCTGATCTCGCATTTGCGAGATCATGCATCGAAATTACGAGCTCTTAGAGGTTCACATTTGTGAGCTTCTCATCGCAAATGCGAAGAGAAGATGGGCCAATAGTTTTCACATTTGCGAAGCTCAGGTCACAAATGCAACGTCTGCAGCTGATCAAAATGACTTATGGACGGGAATTTTCATTCATTTCCCAAATTTTCAAGACCTAAAACACAAGAGGCGATTTTCCAAAGACCATTTCTTCCCCAAACCATAGGTAAGTTATTCTAAACTGGTTTCTTTCAATATTTCACTACATTTTACAAGATTTCAACCTAAAATCTAAGGGTTTCAGGGTAGAATTAGGGGTTTTGGGTAGAAACTAGGGATTTCGAAAATTTGGGGATTTAGACCTAAATTTGAGGTCGGATTCCAAAACTAATTACATATTCGGGCTCGGGGGTGAATGGGTAGAAGGATTTTGGTTCGAACCTCGGGTTTTGACCAAGTGGGCCCGGGGTTGATTTTTCAACATTTTGGAGGAAAATTTGGGGAATTTAATTTATGCAATATAATTGATTTCTTAAGCAATATTTGATATTATTGAGTCATTTTTGAATAGATAACAGTGGTTTGGAGGTGAATTTCAAAGGCAAAGCTGTGATTGAGAATTAAGTGGTCTTCGGAGCGAGGTAAGTGTTATGTCTAACCCTGACTTGAGGGAATTAGGAACCTTAGATTACTTGCTAAGTGAAATTTATGTGAGCGGCGTATATGTGAGGTGACGAGTACTTATGCACCGCCAATTTACTTGTTTTCCATGTTTCTCCGTTTTTCTTATATTGTCTCACTCCTATGCCTAATTGTGATGTGTTATACTAGTGTTGTTCAATTTATCGTTCTTATCATGTTTACGAATTTTCTGGTGATAATTGAGCTTTTATTTCAAAGTTGAGATCGATGTTGAACCTAATGTTGAGGTAAGGTTTGTACTTGTTATTCTATCTCCCTGTTGATATTTATGCATTGCATTATAGTAAGGGAGAGTGTTAATGCACG
>AWOL01S0071550.1:21505-36937 GCA_000715115.1 Nicotiana otophora | reverse complement strand
AAGTTGCACTAGCTGGACAGTCTGATCAGCCATGCCTTGCTGGCGACACTGCTGAGGCAATGCCTGTAGTGTTTTACACTCCCACCACTCCTAGATGCGATGATGATGATAAGTTGGTTGACCTTAGGGGAGATGATGTTGCTGGGGACACTGAGATGTCTAAGGATCCATAGGGATTTTTCTTCGCCCTCTCTCTTTTCACTCTTATATTTTTAATCATTGGGGATAATGCTTATCTTTATTCGGGAGGGGGGGGGTAGAGTTTATTTGATTTGACATATGACACATTTTGGATATATCTGGACTGTAATAATTTGATGATTCTGTTCCTTTTCTTATTTGTAGTTTATCTATCTTTAGTAGTTATTGTTCATTAGCTTCTTTAATTTTCCACTTTAGTTCTTGTTTTGTTAGTAGCATCTTCTTATGTTTTCGTAAATAATAAGCCTTTGATTTTCTTAATGCCACGATTCTTTCCAAAGGTAGTTTTTGTGTGAACTGGGTGACCCGTCCAGAGGATGCATGGCATGACAACCTTCTTGAGGGAGTGAGTCGGTTTATATAAATTTAGGTAATAATAATAGTAATAATAAAAGGCCTAATCAACTCATTCTCATAAAAAGAGTCATTCATGCTTCATTTGGTACCAACACACTTAACGGCGTGCTTATGGTTTGAAACACGGTTTTTGAAAGCAAATAGCTCAAGTTAGTGACTTTGAGACTCTTGAGTTGACTTTGGTAATTATTGAGTGGTTTATTGGACCATAGTGATCTTTAACTTGATTATGGTTATTGTAGTCTCTCGACTCTATCCTCTTTTAAGGTTTAGTGAAGTGAGGGGTAAGGTGATCTTTCGTTGCTAGTCCAAGTACTCGTACGAATGATCTAGAACTTTTCCCGAATGTGCTTCAAGGCAATATCCTGAGTTTTCTTGGTTTGGGAAATGATTGTAGGCTTTCCTTTGTCCATTTGAGCTTTCGATTACCAACCAATGTTGTTATCCCTAGTCAACCCCCTTTGAGCTTCTAGCCTTTCTCATTTGATAACCATGATATAAGTCTTTACTCGTTTTGTCGTGATCCTCTCTTGGCAGCCGGACCTTCCTTAACACTCTTGTGAAATAAGTGGCCTAAGTCATAATAAGGGAGAGTTGAGGAATTGGAAAAAGGTATCAAGGCACAAAAAAGACAAAACAAATGATTTTTATGAAAAAGAGAAGGCAAGAAAAAAGAAAGAACAAAAAACACAAAAAGAGAATTCTAGAAAGATAATAAAGGAAGGGTTGATGGATTCAAAAAGAGGCAATGATCCCTAACGTGATCATCGAGGGGAAAAACATAATGGATAGCATAAGAAAGTGTGATGTCAAGTCTCTCTAGCCCCCAAGAAAAAAAGAATGCCTTTATGAATTGGTAATTGAGAGCCAAGAATTGAAAATATGGAGTGCTTAGGGAAATGTGTAACCGCTTAACCACATGGTATCCTACCCCAATCGAAAATCCTTCATTACAACCCGAAATACGTCCTACTTGATTTTGAACCGAGTAAGCTTACATTAGTGGTGATGTACACCGGGGGAAAGCCTAAGGTACTTGAAGCCGCACTTGTGACATTCTGTTGTGAGAGAAGAGTAACCCTTCATTAATCTAAAGACTGAGTGCTAACCTTTATAGTGAACTTGGAATATGGAAGGTAGAGGAAGAAAACATTGGATTCCACCATGATCTACATGATAGAACAAGAGTCCTCGATGAGTAAAGTCAATTCTTGAAGCTTAAATGTCATATTAGAACTATATGTGCATGATATGTGAATGGTCAACTTGTTGACAATGCACGAGTGTTGTGTGTAATTGCTAGTCCCAACTGAGTATGGATGGCTTACCATTGACTCGCTGTAATGAACTTTCACTCTGATGAGGTGGGAACTAATCTATTTGCTAGAGTATAAGCAAAGATTTAAGTTTGGAGCAGTTGATAAGTGTGCGTTTTGGCAACTTTTTAGTAACTTCTTGCTTTACTTTTAGTCTGAAAGTGTTGATTTATGTTCCCAAAATTAATGGAAGTGTGCAAATTGCATGAATGTTGGATATTTGGACTATAATGAAGAAATCTAACTCAAAAAGGAGTGTTCCGGCTCACAAGGAAAGAAGGGGCACAACTGACCACAAGCGTGGACCTCAGAATTCTCTCTGCTGCCGCAGATCTTATGTAGAATCCTAGAAGTGATTGAAGAGATGTGCGGTCGTAGAACATGGTTGCACTGACAATAATTCAGAAAGTTCATAGAGTACTCGAAATGACCAAGAATGAAGCCATGATATAAGTACGAACCACAAATGATTTGTGCGGCCGTAGAAGCGAAAGTGCAGCCACATATCAAATTGTGTGGCTGCGGAATCTCTCAACCTGCAGACTCAAGCAATGTGCAGCAGCAGAACATCCCGAAGAGTATTTTTGTTAGCGAATTTTGGGCCACTATAAATTAACGGGAATCACTTTTTAAGGTCATGTTTTGAAGTTTTCCAAGCTGTAGCCGTTGCAGTTTACCATTTTGGGTAATTTGTGATCATATTTGGACAAACACATGATAGTGTATCATTTCAATTTTATATTATGGCTTTAATTAGTGTTTCTTCTTTGTTTTCTTCATTTTCTACTATGACTAGCTCGATTCTTAATAGGGTTGTGACCCAACCCTTATGTGTAAACCTTATGGGTTTTTAATTTAATCTTTGTTTATGATTGACTGTTTGTTTTTTATCCTTAACTTGCTCTTTATTTGAGAAAGATGGACCTAGTCTAGGAAAACATGGCTAACAAGAAATTGGGCCAGTTAAGGATTTGACTACCCTAATTAAAGGGTTTGAATTAGAGATAGGGAAAACCCGACTTCAGCTCATATCAACTATTTAGCTTGATACCCATTTGAGCTTGAGAAAGCTAAATTGGGCAAAATCACTCTATGATCGGGAGGTATTGAGTGAGTAACTTAGAGTTGAGAGCTATGATACACCCCAATTACTAAAATAAATGTTAACATAATTAACCCATTAGTCGAACACCTAGGTGAAGGTTACATCTCTAGTTGAACATTGATAGTATAGTTTATAGAACTAATTAGCAAAACCAACTTGATTGGAAGTGTATGTATGTTGTTTCGTGTCCATGCATGAAGTATAGACTCCAACACCCATTGTTAGCTCCCTGAGGAAATCGACACCGACTCATAATTGCGTACTATTCTTCCAACGACCTCTTCCACTCATTATTGAGTGTGGATTGTGAATGGATCATATATTGTGCTATCCGTTTCTCCATGGATATAGTCATGTACTTTGTGTTTTTTTTTATTGCGTATATGGTTATTGAATTTAGAGCATCGTGGCATGAATGTATTCCATATGGACCGGTGTTCAGATTGGTTCATGCATCGCATTGGAGTAGGTTGGAATATGGTCCTTTTTCGTATTTCATGTATATTGTTCCTCCTTTGTGTGACGGGTTCATAGAGTTTCGCCTTGTAGTGGTATTTGTTCAGCTTGCGGGATGGTTCTCTTATTTGTTTTTCTTTCCATTATTGAGTACATTCGAGTTGTTCCCTATTTGGTTATGGTATGTTGGGAAGAATAACGTCACTAGCCAACTTAGAATTTGGCTATAGTTCTTGTCGGGTGAAACAACTTAGAGTTTGAGCCTTTGTCATTCTATTCTCTCACATATGGTAAGGACACGAGCGGGAGTTACTGATGACCCTACCCCCAGATCCGGTGTTGCTAGAGGCCAGGGCAGAGGTAGAGACAGAGGCCGAGGAGGAGCACGTGCTATAGCTAGAGCACCTATCAGAGTAGTAGTTCAGGAACTGCCAGTAGCTCTTGTTGGGGGACAGGCACCGGAGGTGCCTGTTGTTGCCCCCAAACTTCCGTAGACCTTATCACAATGTTTGAGCATGTTTGGTACATTGGCTCAGGCGGGGTTGATTCCCGCGGCACCAACTACTTCACAGACCAGAGGAGGAGCTCAAACTCCCCCGCCCGCACCTTAGAGAAGCGGACTCACATTGGTCAGGTTCCGAGTGTGGTGCCGGTGCAACCAAGTTTTCCAGCTCATCTCGTGATTAGGGCAGCAACGACTGAGAAAGAACAACTTATACTTGCATGGTTCACAAAGTATTACCTTCCTACCTTCAGAGGTTTGGCTTTAGAGGATGCACATGGTTTCCTTAAGGGAGCGGCATATCAATGGTGGCAAATGTACGAGTTGGGTAGCATGTCCGAGGAAACTTCACTCACATGGGATCGGTTTTCAGAGTTNTTTTTATTGCGTATATGGTTATTAAATTTAGAGCATCGTGGCATGAATGTATTCCATATGGACCGGTGTTCAGATTGGTTCATGCATCGCATTGGAGTAGGTTAGAATATGATCCTTTTTCGTATTTCATGTATATTGTTCCTCCTTTGTGTGACGGGTTCATAGAGTTTCGCCTTGTAGTGGTATTTGTTCAGCTTGCGGGATGGTTCTCTTATTTGTTTTTCTTTCCATTATTGAGTAAATTCGAGTTGTTCCCTATTTGGTTATGGTATGTTCGGAAGAATAACGTCACTAGCCAACTTAGAATTTGGCTATAGTTCTTGTCGGGTGAAACAACTTAGAGTTTGAGCCTTTGTCATTCTATTCTCTCACATATGGTAAGGACACGAGCGGGAGTTACTGATGACCCTACCCCCAGATCCGGTGTTGCTAGAGGCCAGGGCAGAGGTAGAGACAGAGGCCGAGGAGGAGCACGTGCTATAGCTAGAGCACCTATCAGAGTAGTAGTTCAGGAACTGCCAGTAGCTCTTGTTGGGGGACAGGCACCGGAGGTGCCTGTTGTTGCCCCCAAACTTCCGTAGACCTTATCACAATGTTTGAGCATGTTTGGTACATTGGCTCAGGCGGGGTTGATTCCCGCGGCACCAACTACTTCACAGACCAGAGGAGGAGCTCAAACTCCCCCGCCCGCACCTTAGAGAAGCGGACTCACATTGGTCAGGTTCCGAGTGTGGTGCCGGTGCAACCAAGTTTTCCAGCTCATCTCGTGATTAGGGCAGCAACGACTGAGAAAGAACAACTTATACTTGCATGGTTCACAAAGTATTACCTTCCTACCTTCAGAGGTTTGGCTTTAGAGGATGCACATGGTTTCCTTAAGGGAGCGGCATATCAATGGTGGCAAATGTACGAGTTGGGTAGCATGTCCGAGGAAACTTCACTCACATGGGATCGGTTTTCAGAGTTCTTCTTGAGGGAATAAGTACCCCAGACTCTTCGGGATGCGTGGCGCATGGAGATGTAGCAGCTGCGCCAGGGCATTATGTTAGTGTCACAGTATGACGTCAAATTCAGTGATTTGTCTAGACATGCACCTGCTTTGGTTTCAGCACTTAGAGAGCAAGTCCGCAGGTTCCTTGAGGGGCTCAACCATGATATCCGGTTTAGCATGGCTCGAGAGTTAGAGTCAAATGTTCCATTTCAGCAGCTGGTAGAGAGCACTCGCCGACTAGAGGGCATGCTGGACTAGGAAGGAGAGGACATACGGTTTTAGGAAAGAGAGGATAGGGAGGCTAAGAGGCCTCACATACCGGGAGGATCTACCAGTCCCTGTTTTGGAGGCAAGGTACGCCATGGTAGAGGTTTTGTGGGTCAGTCTATTCAGTGTTATCTTTAGGCTTTGCGCGGTGCTTCGAATATCCATGGGTCTCAGAGTGCCCATGCTGGAAAGCTTCCACAGCCACGCCAGCGGAGAGGCTGCTTTGAGTGTGGAGATACTAGCCACATAGTGAGAGATTGTCCTAGAGTCTAAGTAGATGTGTCACGGCGGGGTATCCAAGCTATGCGTTCTTCTCGAGTTGCTGATATCACTGCACCGCTAGCTGGGGGTACAGGTCAGGCAGGTAGAGGGCGCCCAAGAGGGGAGGCTCCGTCCGTTAATGTAATTTCTACGATAGGGATGCTACCGCTCCACCAGATGATGACATACAAGTATGGTTTTGATTTGTTATAGAGGAGCATCATTAATATTTTGTTTCGGTTCTTCTTATCGTGGTGAGTCCTCCCATGTTGCTTAACATATGGGTGAGTTTTGTGATTTTGTACTCTACTTATGTGTTTACCCCTGTTGGGAGATTCTATAGTGGTATCCTGTGCCTATCCTGAGAGCTAGAATACTAGCATGTGTCGGTTGGGCTTGTTTAATAGTTCTTTTATGTGTTCCCTCGTATATTCAGTCATATTCATTTTGTGCTTATTGGGGTTTAGATTGTGAGGTTTGTGCCCAAGTGGTGTTGGGTGTGACTTGTTTATTTGAGTGAATAATCATGGCATCTTCGTGCTTCTTGCATCCTTGTCGGTGTTGTGGAGGTTTGGAACAGGGTTCTAGCTGATATTAGGTTAACTACTGGTTCTAGGTTTGAGTATGGATGGCTATTGTGATTAGAAATGTTGTTCTGGACATATGTGTAGTGTGTTAGGTCATGTGTGTGTATCTGGTGAGCGTATACATAGGTTATTGCAGCTGGTTAAGGCTGATACTGTTTGTTGATGTGGGAATCAGGACTTATGGATACAACCGGATGCTGAGACATTTTTTTCTAAGGCCTATTGGTATTGGTGGAAGGAAAAACCTTCAGTTGAGGTGGTGTTTTCTGGCTTACGTGGATTTGGGATGCTGTGGAGTCTCCCCTTTGTATATGTATGGTTTGTTCACTCAGTGATTTATGACTTCAGAATGATTCTTGTCATGGTCGAGGATGAACGTTTGTTTAAGAGGGGGAGAAGGTAATGATCCGACCGGTCATTTTGAGAATTAGCATCCCGTTTGCCGGCTTAAGATCTCGAGCAGCTTCATATTATGTATTAGGACTAGCGTGTGTAGTGCAGTTTGGATTTCGGATGATTCGGGATCAATTTGGAATAAGGATGCTTGTTTTAGAAGCTTAAACCATAAGAGTTGACCAGACTTTGACTTCTGTATAGACAACTCCAAAATGGCATTTTGATGTTTCCAATAGCTTTATATGGTGATTTTGGACTAAGGAGTGCGTCCGGATTTGGATTTGGAGGGTCGTAGGATAATTTGAAGCATTTTGGTGAAAATTGGAAAGTTGAAGTTTTAGAAGGTTAAGAGGTTTGACCGAGAGTTGACTTTGTTGATATGGGGCTCGAATTGCGATTCAAAGAGTTGTATTAGATCCGTTACGTCATTTGAGACTTGCTTGCAAAATTTGACGTCATTCCGGGTTGATGTGATATGCTTCAGCACGACTTGTAGAAGTTGAAAGTTCATAAGTTTATTAAGTTGGATTTGCGGTGCGATTCGTATTTCTGATATTGTTTGATGTGATTTGAGGCCTCGAGCAAGTTCGCGTTATGTGTTGGTACTTATTCGCATGTTCGGACAGGGTCCCGAGGGATTCAGGTGAGTTTCAGATAGGTTTGGGTTGTGTGGTGCTTGTTTTTTATGTTTCGATGTCGTTTCTTCAAGCATAAATGCAGCCTTATTAATCTTACCTCTAGGATGAAGACCTAGTGTGCTTTCCTTATTAAGCTTCCAAGATTTGAGTAAGAATTGGTGGATGAAGCTTTGGAACTCCTATGACACTCCTTCTCTCTAGAAATATATGTTTTCCCCTTTAAAATGATCCCCAAGGGTGTTTTATAAGAATGGGGTCGGGTTCTAAAATTAGAAAAATAGGAGCCCCGACACAGGTCTGCGGTCGCATATGCGACCGCATAATGCCTCTACGGTTCGCGAAATGGCCCTCCGGAACTGGGCACCACTATCTTGGTATGCGGCCGTTTTGCGTCCCGCAGACCCGTTCTTTGGTCGTATAATGCGCCACAACACTTTCCACCAAACAATCTCCATGCTGGTTCTGCGATTGATGTACGGTCCGCGAAATGACATCCAAAAGTTGTCCCGGTTGACTTCCTCACTCTACGGCCATTTTGCGGCCCGCAGAGTTATTCTGTAGCCGCATAGTGGGCCACAGAAATTCCTTTTGCTACAAAGCATTTTCCTTCAACTCCCCATCGTACTATTCAACCTAATAAGTCTGTACCGCGGCCATCATTAACACATACGCCTACCTCGTCACCACGAAACCCCGGGTTTTAGGTAAGATTTTATGGGGCCTTACAAATATAATGGTTTATGGGCTTTTGGATGGCGTGGTTTGTGCTAGGATCTCTTGATGTGATTTTGGTTTAGGATCATAGTGTACCGGCAAGGAGAATTGCTAACTTGAAGGCAAGTTGAGGAGTATTCAAAGAACTTTGTCAGCTTGGTAGTGTAGGTGTAACACCCCGAAATATTTCGAAGTGTTTTAAGACCATTAAGAAGATTAGCGGGTGCTAATTATATTAATTCGGGTATGAACAAGATTGATAATTTTAATGATATCAATTGATCATGATAATATATGTATGTGGTGCATTAAGAATGGTTTATGGTCTAAGAAGAGCCCTAAGTCTAAGTCAAGTTAAAAAGTATATGATGGGAGAAAGTTTCAAGTGAGTTCATATAGGATCTAATTCAAACGAGCATAACTCTCAACATATGAAGATTGATATGGTTTATAACCTATCACATTAAATTCCTTTAAGTCTAGTTTCCAATGCATCAAACCGTTTGTCATTTGGATATGTATACAGAAAGTTATGGCCATTGTACTGGACCTGTGTCATATGCGCGCCCAGATGCACGGCCGCACATATTTGAGAGTTTCTGCCTTAGGTGCGCGGCCACTTGCCCAGGTGCGCGGCTGCACAGGAATCCATTAAATAACCCCAAGTCCGGCTAAAGTGAGTGGTTAAGTAATTATTTACCTAAAACCTGATATTTTGAGAGCGAGAGAGTGGCCTAGAGTGGGAGAGCGATCTTTAACAAATTGTCCTTCGATTTTTACTCAAATCATTGGAGATTAACAAGGAAAACTTACTAAGTCTTCATCCTAGAGGTAAGATTCTACACCCTAACCCTCAATTTCAAATGTTTCTAAGAATGGGAAATTAACATGTCTTAACAAGGGTGTAGGAACATTGTTGGCTAAATATGGTAAAGAATGGGTTGTGGGATGATGGAATCCTCCATAAAAGGACCTTGAAACCTTAATGCACATCCACTGTTTGATAAAATGCTCAAATGAGCTAGAACCATGATCATCCTCCTAATTTTGGTTTAATTTGTTATATTTCTACAATAGATTAAAGTTGCTAAGAATTCCGGAACATTGTAAGTTCCAAGATATTGATTACAAATCGAGTATTCCGATAAGTTTTGTGATTAAGATATATGTTCAATTTGTGTTTCAAATGCTCTTATCATATTGCATTATAAATTGCAGATGTGTTCCAAAATATGGATTGTGTATCCACATGTTATAATTTCAAGTCGTGATTTGTGTGAAAGTTATTACGCCAAGTTGTGTAGAGATTGTGATTGTGATACACCTCCACCCGCATGTATTGCGGTGAGGCGGCATGACCGCTTTGTGTAGGGATTATTGTATTGTGGGACTGCACCCCCACCCGCATATATTGGGGTGAGGAGGTACAACCGCTTTGTGTATAGTTTAGGTATGTTGTGGCACCACCACCCACACACACACACACACACACATATATATATATATATTGCGGTGAGGTGGCATAGCCGCTTTGTGTTGGTATTGGTATCGTTGATGCATTTCCACCAGCATATATTGGGGTGAGGCGGCATAGCCGCTTTGAGTAGGTTCTTGGTACAGTGGTTATACCTCCACCCGCATATATTGGGGTGATGTGGCAGGGCCGCTTGAGTAGTGGTATTGTGCTTACAAAGGATCTCATCTTAAATCCTATAAATGTTATTGATAGCTCTTAATAAGCTTGCTCTGATGTAAACGGTTATCTATATTATTCTATTGCCGCCCTGATTCATCATATTCATATTGTATTTCTAAATTCTTAAATTGGTGTTTGGTTTTCATACTAGTACTACTCGACGGTACTAACATCCCTTTTGTCGGGGGTGCTGCATCTTTAATTGGAGAAAGGTGGTTCCACAGCAGGAGGTATTGATCAGTGATAGTAGTACACCTTCTTCCTAGCTGACTTGGTGAGCCCTACTTCATCTCGGGGTCATCTATCTTTTGTTCTTTGTGTATTTTGTTTGAGGTATAGACGGGGCCTTATTAGCGGCATTATCATTGTACTCTTCATTATCTATAGAGGCTCCGTAGACATAGTGTGGGTTGTGTATTGGTGCTGGGAAAGACAAACTATGTTGTGTTGTGGTTGTATTACTTGTCCTATTTGAGACTTTAAAAACAATCATGAAAACTATTGGTAATGAATTGGTATTGTAGACATGATCACGTTTTTGTCTAATTAATGAAAATTTGTATTATCTTCATCCGTGGAGGAGTTTGGGTACAAGGAAGTCTAACAGACTTGCTTTGTCGGGTTCACTCGGTTGAGCGCCGGTCACGCTCCTTGGTTTAGGGGCGTGTCAGTAGGGTCCGCATAGTAATAAAGGTAATTGGTTACTTTGCGTGACTTAGTTAAGTTGGGAAAATTCAGTTCTGATTGCTTAGTTATGTGTGGACGGGTTTCAAATAATTCTTGATAGTGTCGAGGACGGCTTGGGCTGGATGTATGACAACGGCATAAGGAACATGTTGCGTGTTATGATTTGTCTCCTGTATGGGGTCACTAGTTCTAGATAGCATGAACGGTTTGAGAGATTTAGAAGAATGCTAGCATTATCTGCTACCACCTAAGAATGGTGCGCACTCCAAAAGATGCATTGTGCTTTGACTTGTAGAAGCCTGACATGTATTACGCTAATGGCCGGATTGATTGAATACTGGTGTTTAGATATATCTATGTCGCAATAAGGAGTTATGGAAATATTTCTTGTGGAACGATTGTGTATGATGAATAAGTCAGCAATTTGAATAATGTAGTTAGGATCGGGATATTATGGTATTCTAGGGATTTGAAGACGAAGAGGATTCTCAAAGGCATGTATTATAGATCGTTTATTGTGAAAATTTCGGAGGTTATCTACCTACTTTGGGAGGATCAGAAATGATTTAGAGGCCATTGATAGGCCTAATGAGAATGTATATTCTACATCATGTTAGATTTGTCTACCAACAACAGTTAGNGGATCGGAATATTATGGTATTCTAGGGATTTGAAGACGAAGAGGATTCTCAAAGGCATGTGTTATAGATCGTTTATTGTGCAAATTTCGGAGGTTATCTACCTACTTTGGGAGGATCAGACATGATTTAGAGGCCATTGATAGGCCTAATGAGAATGTATATTCTACATCATGTTAGATTTGTCTACCAACAACAGTTATTGTGGAGGGATGTGTTATCAGTTGGAGTTGATCTTATTCGTGTTCCGATATGTTCCATATGTTACTCTCATATGCTATGATGGGTTGTGATTTGTTGATTACTTTTACCTGAAGCGATTTTGTTGGGGGCCTTGTGGCAAAATGCTAGCGAGATGATTCTCGAGTGTTTAATCTTTGATAGCGCCTTGGTTGTGGTCTTTCTACTTATGGTATACTTTGGAGAAGGTGAATATGATTTAGGATTAGCTTCGCACGGTGCGGTCCAGGCGAAGAGTTAATGTGATCAGAGGGCTCGTGATGTAGCATTCGTGGTGGGTGAGAGGGCTTTACTCAAAATTTCACCCATGAAGGGTGTGATGAGGTTCAGAAAGAAGGGCAAGTTGAGCCCTCGCTGTATTAGCCCTTTTGAGATCCTTGAGAGTGTAGGTGAGGTGGCCTACAGACTTGCAGTTCCACCCAACATATCAACAGTTCACTCGGTCTTACATTTTTCCATGCCACGGAAGTAATATGGTGATCCATCATATTTATTAGATTTCAGCTCAGTCTAATTGGACAAGGATTTGACTTATGTTGAGGAGTCGGTGGCTATCATGGACAGAAAGAAGTTGTAGTTAAAGAACATTGCTTAAGTGAAAGTACAATGGAGAGGTAAACCGATCAAGGAGGTGACTTAGGCGACCGAGCATGACATGAAGAGTCATTATCCTCAGCTTTATGGAACTTCAGGTATGTCTCTATGCATGTTTGAGGACAAACATTTGTTTTACAAGGGGGAGAATGTAGCGACCCGACCGGTCGTTTCGTGTAATTGAGCCTTGTTTCCCCTTTTGAGTAGTTCTTGTGTGGTTGGACTCATTATCGAATCTGTGTTCGGATTTTGTAACTTTGGTCGGGTTTTGAGACGCCGGCACGAGGTTGACTTTTTGAGTTGACTTTGTATTTCATTTTTAAAGATTTCAACTTTATTCTTCGGAATAGCTTCCTATAGTTTGAATTTATGGTATGAAGCTGTTTTGGCTTGATTCGAGCCTTTCAGAGTTGGATAATCGTGGGAAAGGCTTACTAGTGGGTTAAGTTAGCAAGTTTGGAGGTAAGTGTCTTGCCTAACTTTGTGTGGGAGAATTACCCCATAGGATTGGTGTTGTACTGTGTTAATTATGATATTGGAAGCCGTGTACGCAAGCTGGCGAGTGAGTGCACGTGCTAAATATGGTAATTGACCGGTTTTAGCTATGTAGATTCCTTTCACGCCTTTAATTGAGTTGCCATAATATGTTATATTCATCATCTTTAGTTTATCTTCACACACTTTACTTGTCATCGTTAATACTTGTCTTAACTCTTGCTTGCTAATTGTCTTTACATGTTTAGTTGAAGTTATTGTCCTCTATATTACTTATTCATTATTTAACCAATGAGTCCCTTACTTGAAGTTGCTATTTCGAGTTATAAAGGCCGTAATTCATATTGAGGTAAAGTTATAAATTGTTGAAATACCATTCTTGTGGAGTTATTCACTTTCGGGTGCTATTGTTGAGACTCTTATGCATAATGTGATTTAGCCATGGGCTATCATTGTGGAAACGTTATTATTGTTGACGTTTTTTGCAATTTGTGATATTGGGTACTTGAGTTGCGATTTGTGATATATTGTGATATTGATACGTATACGGTGAGCTGAGGTGGGCTTGATACGCTTGTTGCTAGTAGGGGAACTACTTGAAGCCACGCGGTGTGATAAGGTGGGCTAAAATACAGGAAGCTATTTCGAAAAGAATGATTTTCAAAACTAAATGCAAGACTCCCACGGTGATATAAAGAATGATTGTGATTTGTTTTGTGATACGAGACTATGAGGAAGTCCCTTGGTAGTGATGCTTGCTAATATCTTTCTATTTTATCACTTGCGTTTTGGTTGCTTTGTTTCCTTGGCATATTATTCCTTGTTTACTTTTGTGATGCCTTAAGGGCATTATTTCAGTATAGCTATTCTTGGTTTACTTTCTTCATTGTTTCATTTCTGTTGTTTATCAGTATCACACTATCCTATAACTGTTCAAACTTCTTAATTATTCCAGTAGTGTGTTGACCTGACCTCGTCACTACTCCACCGAGGTTAGGCTTGGCACTTACTGTGTAATGTTGTGGTGTACTCATGCTACGCTTGGTCATATCTTTGTGTACAGATCTAGGTACCCTTACCAGCCTAGGCACCAGTGAGTAGAGTTCAGATTTGGAGACTTCAAGGTATACGTGCCGGCGTCCGCGGGCCTCGGAGTCACCCTCTATCTAGTTCTATTTCATTTTCTCTTTTACAGATAATGTTGCATAGGGATGTTCAGTATACTCTTGTTGATCTTGGGACTTGGTATCACCGGATTTTGGGTGTATTTTTCTGTTGAGTTACAGAGTTCTTTTATGTTAGTTATTGAGTTATTTGAATGTTTTTATCATTTTCTCAGTTAAATTCTGCATGAATGTTAGTCTTACCTAATCTTAGAGACTAGGTGCTATCACGACATCCTAAGAAGAGAAATTGGGTTAGTGACAAGTTGGTATCAAAGCCCTAGGTACATAGGTTTTACGAGTCACAAGCATCTTTAGTAGAATCTCACGGATCGGTACGGAGACTTTTGTACTTATCTTCGAGAGGCTATAGAATTGTTAGGAAACTTCACTTCTTTGATCCCTAATTGTGCGAATTTGTTTACTTCAGATTTTTAAATCTATCTCTTTCTATTCTCTCACAGACGGCGAGGACATGCACCGTTGGATCCGATGATCAGATACACGAGCCCCCTGCTAGAGCCGCGAGAGATCGGGGCTGGGGCTGGGGCCTGGGAGAGGACAAGGAGGGGCATGTAGTGCAGCCAGAGAAGCTGCCCGAGTTGCGATAGAGGAGCCACTGGTAGCTCCAGTTAGGAGGTAGGTATTTATGGCTCTTGTTTCTACCTCTGCACTACGAGAGACTCTCACCCAGTTCTTAAGCATATTTGGTAATCTAGCTCAGGCGGGGTTGATTCCACTTGCAACGGCAACATCTCAAGCTGGTGTAAGAGCATAGAGTCCCGCGGCCCGTACGCCAGAGTAGAGATTCCATGTTGAGCAGGTCCCAGAGGTTATACCAGTGCAACCAGTTGTCCCAGTTCAGCCCGAGGATAGGGCAACAGCTTCTATGGATACGGGGTATTATAGCTTGGACCGTATTTTATCTCAAAATGTCAAACTTTGATGAAACTCATTTTCTTCCATTCGCTTACCCTCTCACCTTCACGAATTTACTTACCACTTGTTTGAAATAGCATAATACTTATAAGCTCAAAATAATCTTGTGCTTGAACTGATGTCAGTTATCTTACGACAAATCCAACGTACAATACTACGGGGTGTAACTTCGTCTTAATACTATAGAGTGTAACATTGACGTAATACTGTGAGGTGTAACTGTTTCATGGTGCCGAACTAGGCTTACGTGTTTGAGGATTGAACAATGCACGGGTTAGTAAAGAAAAACTTTGGGAAGAAAATTGCATTTCTGCGGCCCACTATGCGACCGTAAAATTGAAGAAATCGCAGATCCTATTCCGGAGCACTGTTCCTCAATAATTGTTCAAATCTGACATTTTTAGAGTGAGAGAGTGCCCTAGAGTGAGAAACTATTCCTCAATAATTGTTCTTCAAATCTTGGAAGATTAAGAAGGAAAACCCACAAGGTCTTCATCCTATAGGTAAGATTCTACACCCTAATCCTCAATCTCGATTTTTATCTAGAATTGGGTAATTAGTAAGATAATATTTGGGCATGGGAGTTGTTTATTTTACATACATGTGTTATCAAGGGGTGTAGGAAGATTGTTGAACTAAAAATGGTAAAGCATGGGTTGTGGAATGATGGAATCCTCCATAAAAGGACCTTAAAACATTAATGCACCTACTGTTTGATAAAATGCTCAAATGAGCTAGAACCATGATCATCTTCCTAATTTTAGTTCAACTTGTTATAATTCTAAAATAGATTGATGTTGCTAAGAATTCT
>AWOL01S0071542.1:0-11310 GCA_000715115.1 Nicotiana otophora | reverse complement strand
GTTATGACTGCTGTGTTGGCTTCAATTATTATAAATGAGTTACCTGATTTATTACTATTATTGTTGTTGTTTCTAATCTTGCGTACAGGTAATGTAAGTGACCCGCCTTAGCCTCGTCACTACTTCGTCAAGGTTAGGCTCAGCACTTACCAGTACATGGGGTCGGTTGTACTGATACTACATTCTGTACTTCTTGTGCAGATTTTGGAATTGGTCCCAGCGGCGTACTGTAGACTTGCTCGGATTTCAGCTATTCAGAGGAGACTTGAGGTATAACTGCATGCGTCCGCAGTTCTGAAGTCCCAGTTTATTTTACTTTGGCTGTGTGTTTATTTCCAAATAACTTTATTTTTATTCAGACCTTTATTTGTATTTATTCTAGAAGCTCGTGCACTTGTGACACCAATTCTGGGATGGTATTTAGACACCATTATTTGATGGATTATTTTACTATATTTCAAACTTTGCTTTCGCATTTGTTTCCTTATTATTAATAAATTTAAAATTGTTTTAAAAATAGATAATATTATTTTAACGTTGGCTTTCCTAGCAAGTGAAATGTTAGGCTCCATCACGGTCCGAAGGTAGGAATTTCGGGTCGTGACATGGGCTCTTCTAGAGCTCATTTCCTCCTCATTATGATCATTTGCTCCTATCATTTTTCAAGGATTGTTACCTTTGGAACCGATCAGTTTACTATGCTTCATGCATGCAATAAACTTTATTCTTCCAGGAGCATTTGCAGCTGAAATATGATATTTAATTTTGGATCAACAAATGCTTCTGGCATTTGACTTGAATTATCTTCTAAGTGAGGATCATATTAATGTTAATTCGATTCATATAGCATATATTTCAGCTGATTATTCCATCCCCCAAATGTTAGAAAAACTAACACATATCCCCAATTTTCTTTGGGAAATCTATCTTTGTCCATTGTGGTAGAGAATTTAATTATATACCACACATCAAAAGTTATTAGATAGTAAAAATATTTGTTTTCTGATCCTAAACTAATTGTGAGGGGATGATTTATCATATTTTGTTGGTCTTATGCATACAAGTGTTGCTGTATGTAATTTAGAAAATCTTATACCAACACATGAGGTTTTGTTCTCATAAGCAATAGTTTAATCATTAATAGGAGGTATTCAATGCTAAACTAGCTTGGATATAAACCAGCATCATCAAGATGAACTATCTTGATTTCATAATCTAAAAATTATGCCCTTAATTGAGAAAAGCAATTTCAAATGCCAAATTGCAGGTTGACAATAAACACACATGTAACCATCTCATATATGCATCTATAAGTGGTTTACATGATAGGTGAATGAGTCCATATTCACATTTTATATATTCCAGAATTCACGAGTCTTAGTCCCAACTTTAGCTGGTATAACCAATTTATTATGAGAACAAGCAACACAAGAGAATTCTTGAAGAATCTTCTAGTTCTTCAGTATATGCTTATCTGAATTCTCAAATAGCTCATTAAAAATGGCAAATGAAAACTTCAAGTTTATCATGGCATATGCTATATCTTAGTAAGCTTCTGGTTTACTATGGCATAAACTTTTGCATTAGTAAATTTCTGATTTAATGTGGCTATTTTTGTATCAGTGAATTTCTGCTTTATCATAGCTACTTTTACCTCAGTAAAACTTCTGATTTACTGTGACTGATTTTGCATTAGTAAACTTCTGGTTTACTGTGATACATGATATAGTACAAATTGAGGAATAAGGTGGGTCACTTCTCACATACATATTATTTTACCCCATATGATTGTGGAAACATGAAGATTTTTAATCTTCCAATCATTTGTAATCTCAATATGATAGCCATTTGTATTAGTAAACCTCAGGTTTACTACAACATATGTTTTGACCATAATATGAATGACATATTTGTATCTAAGCTCTTCGAGAGCCTTCGTTTGTTATCCACAATCTAATATTTATCGGACACTACTGGTGTCATGTATCTTCTAGACAAACAACTAGCTCTTCAAGAGTTGTTGATATATTTTGTACTATCAAATATTGCTCACACACTTCTGGTATCATGAGAGAAAATTTCTTCAAAATGACACAAACAAAATAAATATGATAGTAAACATCATTATCAAAGCATAACTTTTATTTATGTATAACAATTACATAACCATACTATCTATTATAAACAACAAAAATCAAAATATTTACATTTCTACACATTCATCACCGATCACATGACTTGTTTCTCCTTCCGGGAGTGCAAAGTAATCAACTATATCCAAATGCATGAAGTCTAAATTATCTTCAGAAATACAATTTGTTTCAGCATTTTTCTTTGTCTTCTTCAGGGAGGCTTGATACAGCTTAACCAAGTGCTTTGGCGTACGACATGTACGTGACCAGTGCCCTTTTCCTCCACATCTATAGCATGCATTTTCTTCCTTTGTTGCTTGCACTGCTTCATACTTTTGTTCTTTCATTTTCCACTGCTGGTGGTGAGGAAGGTTCTTTGGTGCATTATTATTACCATGATTAGAGTTTCTTCCCTGACCACGACCACGACCATGACTGGGGCCACGATCTCTTCCACTCTTAACTTGGTGGAAGTTTGTCTCATTCACTTTAGGGAATGGACAAGAACCAGTAGGTCGGCTTTCATGATTTTTTATTAATAGCCCATTATGTTGCTCGGCTACAAGAAGATGTGAGATAAGTTCAGAATACTTTTTGAATCCCATCTCTCGATATTGCTGCTGCAGGAGCATATTCGATGCATGAAAAGTGGTGAAAGTTTTCTCCAACATATCATGATTAGTAATATTATCATCACATAATTTCAATTGGGAAATAATTCTGAACATAGCAGAATTATACTCACTGATAGATTTAAAATCTTGTAGCCTTAGATGAGTCCAATCATAACGTGCCTGTGGAAGAACGACCATCTTCAGGTGGTCATATCTATCTTTCAAATTATTCCATAGTATGACTGGATCTTTAATAGTGAGATATTCCATTTTCAAGCCTTCATCGAGGTGATGGCGTAGGAATATCATTGCTTTGGCACAGTCTTGGTTTGATGCTTGATTTTTGTCTTTGATAGTGTCTGCCAGATCCATCGCATCAAGATGAATTTCAGCATCAAGCACCCAAGACATGCAACTTTTGCCCGATATATCCAGGGCTACAAATTCAAGTTTAAAAAGATTTGACATTATTTAAAAAAAGAAAGTTCGTACCTCTGATACTTTCAAAGTATTTGCTCGAAATGGCAGGGTCTCGTGCTGATAACGTGTTATAAAATAAAAACTGTAAAGTAAAAACAAGTATAGAGAGAAACTGATATATTATTCAACTTCAAACTGATGTACATAATGAACTAAAATCTCCTCTATTTATAGAAGAAAGCAAGCGGCTGTGTAAGCTGCTATTATATCATATATAGATAATGTTCTACCGGGGATAATGTTTATCCGTAGTGGAGTACCGACATGATAAGCTCATTGTACCAGTTATAGTTAATCTTCTACCGGGGGTGATGTTTATTCATAACGGGGTATCAAAAGGTTAGACTTTTTCAGGAGACTTATTTCCAATAGATTACTAAATAGATAAACATATTTACGGCGGAGTCTCATATAGATAAGCTTCTTCAGGAAGCTTATTTACAACAGAGTACTAAATGAATATCCATAATATAATATATTTATAACATAATGCAAGTAATTGTCGATAAGAATTTTATTTCAACGTCTTTGTTGGTTTGTCTGTTTTTAATTTCGGAAGTGTGAAACCGAGGCACATAGGCACTAGGATTTTCTGTTTCTTATTTGTTGTCACATTCATCAAGTTCTAATAGGTTTCCAGTCTGAGCATCACATGCTTTGATTTTTTACATTGATGTAAATCTATTTATTTGAAGGCTTCTCTTGATTAGTTGTTCTTTTAATTTTGAAAGCGGACAAATGAAGGCGTATATGAGCTAGAATTTTCTGTGCTATTTTTCTACCTTATTCTACATCATTTTGTCATGAGAGGTTTTAGTTGCAAAAAGAGAACCCCAAAAGTTAAAAGTTAAATCATTAAAATGTCCTTCTAAATAATTTTAATATTTTACTTAAAAGAAATTAAATAAAAACAACAAATTTATTTGAAAGGATACAACCCTTCAGGTTAGTAACTAATATTAGTGCTCGATTGTTTTTAGACATCACAATTGGATTTCTGGGGATTATAATACCATTTAATTAGATGTTAACAAAAGACACCAATATCACATATTTCTACTAAAGGTCTCCTATTCTTCCAAAGATTTGTATTATTGTTATGGTTCTATAATCTATATGTGATAAGTCATCAGCACTTCTAAGATTTTTGTCTTCCCAAATCACATTTACATGCTCCTCTATCCCCAGCATATTGGTTATACTATCCTGAGTAGTCTTTTTGTCCTTATTTGAAAACTAGCAATGTTAAAGAGCATTTCTATAAAAGATTATTAATTTTCCAATGCCTTACAAACAACTTTTAAGATATACTTCAACATATTTTCGCTGAAACCAAAACAAATTAATTAACAATCCTTGCTCTTATTTTTAGCATTATGTTATTTTCTTACCCACATCGAACACTTATTTTCATTTCTCTTGTGTACTTGATTGTTATATTTTCGCTGGCAGCTACTCTTCTCTTCCTTTGTCAGGCAAACTTCCATTATTGTACACTGTGAGTTATAATATGACTTTTCAATCCATGCATTTCTTTGTTTAATTCAATTAATGATTATGCTACTTTAAATCCTGTTTTTTTTTATTTTAGATTCTTTGTTATTATGATAATTATAATATTTGATAATCAGAAAATGTAAAGGAAAATATTAGTTCATTATCGGAATATAAATCATTGCATATATTTTGCAGAAAAAATATTAACGGTTATACAATAATATATAATTATAGTTTTTATTTATTATAATTCTTCATGTATGTTGTTGAGTAATACAAAAATCAATTAGAACAAACTAAAAAGCATTACCATAAGTACTTATAATGCATGATTAAATCTCTTATTTGTAATATTGTGATTCACGTTGTAACTTGTTTATCATCAAGTTATTCGAAACTAAAGTATCCATACTTAGTAAATAATAAAGTTATTAGCTTGAAAAGAGAATTATTATTATTTTATGTAGTTTAATGGAGATAATGAATTAATACTTCTAACATTACAGGAAAAGAAAAAAACAAACCATGTCAAACATAATGTCAAAATAAGATATCTTGAACTAATTACTAAATAAGGTATTTCAAATTTATTATTCCGTTGGTTAGCCTTAGACTTTTTTTTATGTGAAATATTAAATTGCTAATCTGCAAGAATTCTAATATGTAAAAAGTATAAATATTCCCAACTTTACATTGTACCTTTAAGAGGAATATAAATGTTGACAACAAGTTCCGGTCACGACTGAGTAACCGAAACAGATGAAAAGAAATATATATCAGGAATATCGTCTATTAAAAATATTATGTGAAATAAATTTTATTACATTTTTGTACCTTAAAAATCAAAATAAGCAACAAAAAATAATTAAAATTCGATTGTTCTTCTTTTTAGGTTCAGACAATATCAAATCATCTTGACATTAACTTAGAATTTACCATACGATGATCCAAGATTAATCATTCACAAAAATTTAGACTTTATTCTTTCATGTATAATTATTTATTCAAAGACTTTCTCGTAATATTGATACTATTTTATAAAATCATACACAACATAATGCGGCATACACACGTGCCGAGACACTAGTATATTAAGAAAGCATGAACCTCATAAATTAAATATTAAATTACCAAATTACCCTTCTAAATTATCTAAATACCTGCTTATATAAAAAAAGATAAAAAGACGGGTGCCCCAAAACCAAATTTTCATTAACAGTCACATCTATTCATTCAGGAATCATTCATCAGCACACATCATTCTTAACGTCCGTTCCCAATCCCATTTTAAATTGTCATAAAATACTCCGAAAGACTTCATTGCAATTGTGCCATCTTTTGGCCAATATATACCTACAATATTTATAAACTTTATGAATAAGTTGGAGATCGTTTCTGCGTATGATCAAATGGAATGATCATCACGGTCATGAGTCTTATCTTATTAGTACATCTCTTTTCATGTTTCACTTTCACTTGTGATTTCAGGACCCATTTGGGCGGGGCCTCTTCGCAACGCTTTTGAAACAAATGACTGCCGAGAAGTAAAAGCGTAGGTGTGTGAGTGTTGAGTATGATCATTATTTTATGTTTNCTTTAAGAGGAATATAAATGTTGACAACAAGTTCCGGTCACGACTGAGTAACCGAAACAGATGAAAAGAAATATATATCAGGAATATCGTCTATTAAAAATATTATGTGAAATAAATTTTATTACATTTTTGTACCTTACAAAATCAAAATAAGCAACAAAAAATAATTAAAATTTGATTGTTCTTCTTTTTAGGTTGAGACAATATCAAATCATCTTGACATTAACTTAGAATTTACCATACGATGATCCAAGATTAATCATTCACAAAAATTTAGACTTTATTCTTTCATGTATAATTATTTATTCAAAGACTTTCTCGTAATATTTATATTATTTTATAAAATCATACACAACATAATGCGGCATACACGTGCAATGCACGTGCCGAGAAACTAGTATGTTAAGAAAGTATGAACCTCATAAATTAAATATTGAATTACCAAATTACCCTTCAAAATTATCTAAATACCTGCTTATATAAAAAAAGATAAAAAGACGGGTGCCCCAAAACCAACTTTTCATTAACAGTCACATCTATTCATTCATGAATCATTCATCAGCACACATCATTCTTAACGTCCGTCCCAATCCCATTTTAAATTGTCATAAAATACTCCGAAAGACTTCATTGCAATTGTGCCATCTTTTGGCCAATATATACTTACAATATTTATAAACTTTATGAATAAGTTGGAGATCGTTTCTGCGTATGATCAAATGGAATGATCATCACGGTCATGAGTCTTATCTTATTAGTACATCTCTTTTCATGTTTCACTTTCACTTGTGATTTCAGGACCCATTTGGGCGGGGCCTCTTCGCAACGCTTTTGAAACAAATGACTGCCGAGAAGTAAAAGCGTAGGTGTGTGAGTGTTGAGTATGATCATTATTTTATGTTTAAGTAATTAAATGAGTAAAAAATGAAGTTAATAAAAAGCAGGAGAAGGAGAAGCAATGAGGATAATGTTAAATTTGAGAAGATTATTGTGAACTAGTGTGAATATTTGGAAGCCTCTTTTTAGGATGAAATTGGTAGATGCATTTTTTCATGCATTTACATTGCATGATCACATTTTATGTGATGTCATGCACGACATTATTAATGCCATTTCCCTTCTATAAATAGCAAGGGTTTTGTTCATTTGTAAACATCTCTCACTTGCCCTCTTATTTCCGAAGGCATTTGAGTCTTCTTTCTCTCTTGTAGTATTTCACTTGTATTTTTGGAGTGAAATAAAGTTTGAGTTGATTGTGTCCGAGGACTAGGCAAAAATTAAATTTTGCCGAATCTCGTAAACTTCTGGTATTTTTTTATTATTGTCCCATTTACTATTTATTAGCTATATTTAGATATAGTAGTTATGATCTAATCTATCTCTATATATTCGACTTCCGCAACAATTGGTATCAGAGCCAAGGTTCTATATGAGTATGTTATGTGGTTGCAACATAGTCTAAGCTTCCATATCAGAAAAGATTTACTTTGATGTTCAGTAGTGTTAGCAAATAAATAGTATCTGTAACAAAAATAGGAGCAACAACTGGTACCATAGAGAAGCGGTGATAAACTAGAGAGTCTTGACCAATTTGAAAGATCATTTAATGTAGTTAAAATAACTGAATTTTGGGTTGTTCGATCAAGTAAAGGAAACTGAATGGAATTCATAACTGTCTCAATCTTATTTTTTCCGTTTTTCTTTTTATTGTCTGAAAATTCAGAGACCCACCAAAGTACGAAAGCCAGGATCTTTCAGAAAATAGTTTCCTATTCAAAGAGTGCATAACCGCATGGATAAGCTCATACTAACCCGTCAATTTGGGATCCAAATTCGAGATTTTCCTTGGGAGATATCATTTGGAATGGAATAATATCGATTCATACAGAAGAAAAAAGTTCTCTATTGATTCAAACACTGTACCTACCCTATGGGATAGGGATTGAGGAAGGAAAAAAACGGAAGATTTTCCACATCGAGTGTCAGTAATACGTCGTTGGCATCGTCGCTTATGACAAGAATTATGTCAAATGCGAAATTTACAGTTGAAATTTTTCACGGATCAGGACATTTCGGGATGTGAAAAGCTGAGGTTCTTGATGTCCTTTTTCAACAAGGGCTAGATATTTCCATAGAAGAAAAGAAACCAAACAATATCAGAGAAGAATATTGAAAGATTATCAACCACGTTGCTTGTGGTACCATTCGATCTTACCTCACAAGAGAACAAAAGTATCCATACACAAAAGAAACTTCTGCAAGTAAATTGTGGAATGCATTGGAGAACAAATTCTTGAAAAAAACAGTCAAAATAAACTTTACATGAAAAAAAGATTGTTACGCTTCACATATGTTCCTGGTACTACAATGAATAATCGTATCACTAGCTTTAATAAGTTGGCGATAAATTTGCAGAATATGGACGTGACTTTTAGTGATGGAGATATGGCCTTAATGTTATTAAGTTCACTTCTCGATGAGTATGGGCACCTTGAAACTACTCTACTTTATGGGAATGATAAAGTATCTCTCAAAAAGGTTTGTTCTGCCTTGTACAACTATGAACAAAGAAAGAGAGAAAAACAAAAAAGTGGAGAAGGAGAAGCACTGGTTGTGAGAGGTCTCTCTCAAAATCATATGAGAACGAAAAAAGGAAGATCCAAGTCAAGATCCAAACCAAGCAAAGATGAATACACCTTTTGTCGAGAAAAAGGGGCACTGGATGAAGGACAGTCCAAAGTTGAAAAACAAGGCCAAACCTAACAATGGAAAGGCTGTCATGGATTCAAATGTAGCTGATTATGATGACTCTGATTTCTCACTAGTTATAACAAAGCCATTCAAACCATCTGACATATGGCTGTGGATTCAGCTTGTAGCTATCATATGTGTCCCAAGCGGGACTGGTTCGTTGATTTTCAAGAAGGAGAATGTGCAGTTATTCACACCGCAAATAACAATCCTCTTACCGCATATGGTATTGATTCAATCTGATTAAGGAACCATGATGGATTGATTAGAACATTAACAGATGTTCGATACAAACTAGAATTGAAGAAAAAACTCATTTCTATAGGTGCCCTAGAGTCAAAGGGGTTCAAAGTCGTTGCAGAAAATGGGGTAATGAGAATATGCTCCGATGCACTAGTAGTAATGAAGGGAATTCGGAGAAATAGTAACATGTACCACTATCACGGTAGTACAATTATTGGGATAACAATAGTGACATCCAATGATGACAAGGAGGCAGAAGCAGCCAAGCTATGGACATGCGCTTGGGACATGCTAGAGGAAAATTCTTAAATACTTTATCAGATCAAGGATTGTTAAAAGGAGTAAAGACTTGTAATTTGAAATTTTGTGAGCATTGTGTCAAGGAAAAACATGCAAGGGTTAAATTTGGAACAACTATCCATAATACTAAAGGTATTTTGGATTATGTTCACTCTGATATTTGGGGTGCTTCCAAAACACCTTCATTAGGTTGAAAAACACTATTTTGTAACCTTTATTGATGACTTTTCCCGGAGAGTATGGGTGTATACGATGAAAACCCAAAGATGAGGTGTTGAGAATTTTTCTCAAATGGAAGGCAATGATAGAGACTCAAACAAGCAGAAAGATAAAGTGTCTTCGCACAGACAACAGTGGAGAATACAAAAATAATCTTTTCAATAAGATTTGTGAAGATGATGGCATTTTGAGACATTTTACCGTCAGAAATACACCACAGCAAAATAGTGTGGCAGAATATTTACGAGCTAAAAATACAGCACAAAATTATGCTCGCTAGTCGAATATAGTTTAAAACAAATATCATATCCACAGGGATTGGATTTAAACAGTATTTTCGTAGCTTCTAGTTTTAATTGCTATCCAAGATGATCAACAATTTAGAGTTGTGTGATTTAAAAATAAAATTTACTAAAAGTCTAAACTATTGGCTAATGACAATCGCAACAAGAGTAAGCAAGAAGATATCAAAGGAGAAAATATGGGTTGATTGGATAGGTGTAAGATACTTGTTTGTCAATTGACTCTAGTTACTTCACTTCTATGGTTCAAGTGAGTCTCTCGAATTCACTCTATTATGTTCAAACATTTTGTAGAAACTCCTCTCTCGATTAAGTCTCAACCTTAAGATATGAACTAAGTTAAGCTTGGTGAAGATATACAAGAATTCGTAGTGGATTGGTCCTTAGGAGAACCTCTTTCGATTATCCTCCTAACTAGGTCTAAACATTAATTCAACTAGCCTCTTTCGATTACTAATAAGAATCAATGAATTCAACCAATAAAATAATGTAAAACATCATAGATTATGCCTCTTTTGATTATATAAACAAGTGAATATATATGCAATAATAAAAACACCCAAAATGCTTCAATACATAAAACTAGAGTTAATATCCACAAACAATTCTTAAAATACCAAATCCATCAATCCCTAAGGAAGAATTACTCCATGGATATGGAAAAATTCATCATAATTAAGTTTAAGTCAAAGGAAAACATAAAGCATCCAAACCCTTATCTTGAGTGAGGATGAATGGTGAAATCCTTGTGCTCTTGATTCTCCCTCTTCTCCTTAGCTTCCTTAGGTCTAAATTACNTCAAAAGTCCTCAAAATACCATTTTTCCATGTATATATATCAAGTAGGGTCGGGCCCAAATAAATACACCTTCTCCTACGCAAAATAGGACACTTTTTCCGGACAGGACGTGCACGGCCGCGCACCTGGAAGTGTGCTCGTGCACTTGGCCACGCACTTTTCACCCCGTTCTACCTCATATGTGCGCCCAATGCGCGGCACTTTCTGTAGTAATTTGGGAAAACGTAAAGCATGAAAGTAGTAGCCCTTTTAAATAGCTTTCCATCGATATATTGTGGATCCCAAAAGATGTTTTACATTTAAGATAATTGAGTTCATTCAGTCAAGGATCAAGTAGGACTTTAATTGGTTGTAATGTAGGCTGCGAGACAGGTAGGATA
>AWOL01S0071541.1:2297-34333 GCA_000715115.1 Nicotiana otophora | reverse complement strand
AGGTTAAAAGGCAAAATAGCAATTTTACCCCTCTATTTTGGTACACACGCTTTAAGTTGTGGTTTGAAGCTTCCGTGTACTGACCTGGCTGGTTGTTATAAGATTTAGCATTCCATTTGGTGGTTTTAGACTTTGATTAACTTCATATAATGCATTATGACTTGCGTGTATGGTTGGTTTCGAGGTTCGAGAGGTTCGGGTAAATGACTTCTCAATTTGAAAGCTTAAAGTTTGAAAGAGTAGACCAAGGTTTGAATTTTGAGTAAATGAATCCGGAATTGAAATTTGATGGTTTCAATAGGTTCTTGTAGTGTTTTTGTACTTGGTCGTATGCTCGAATTTGAATTTTGATTTTCATAGAGGGTTTTGGATCTATTGTCAAAAGTGGCAATTTGAAGAATTGGAGAATTCATAGGTTTGATCGGAATTTGACTTCAGTATTATCGAACTCCTATTGTTGTTTTGAGACCTTGGTCAGGCTCATTTAGTTGATTGAATCTTGTGTGCAAAGTTTGGTTGTCATCCGAAATGGCTAAGTATGTTTCGAGCGCATTCGACGAAGTACGAAAGTTAATAGATGGATTCAATCTTCGTCTTCGTTTTGATGTTATTATTCATGTTTCGAGACATTGGACAAGTTATAATAAAGTAATGTTACTTGTTGGCATAATTGAACGGGGTCACGAGGGGCTCGGGTGTGTTTTGGATCATTAGTTGAGAGACTAGTTAAGTTAAAGATTTGGAGTTGACCATGGTCAACATCAGGTCAAGATGACATCTTTTTGGTATTTTGAGTAAACGATTAGGTGTTTAGTGTATTTTATGATTGAAATTCATATATGGTTTGTGTTTGGGAGGTTCCAAATGTGTTTTGAGGTGGTTTCGGACAATTTTAATTGAGTTTGGGATTGCTGGTGCTGCTACTTCGAGATTGCAAACATTTTGTTGCAATTGCGAGCTCTGCCTTTGCAACATCTGGTCGCAATTTCAAACCTTGGTTGTAATTGCGAACTGTGGTCACAATTACAAACTATTGGTCACAAATGCAATATCTGATGTTGGGTTAAGAGTTGGAATTTCAAGATTTTAACTCATTCTCTCATATTTTGAACTCTAGACTCGGAGAGGGTTGATTTTTGAAGGTGCTTTTCATACAAGATAAGATAATATGTGATTTCTTCCTATTTGTGATTATATTTCAAGAAGATACATAGATTATTATCCCCCAAGACATGGAATTTAAAGGAACAGTTGGGGGTTTTATCCACCCTTTACGAGAGTATAATTTGGGGATTTGAGTACATCTATTTTGGAAACTAATTATATATTTAACTCAACAGGTTATGGGTCATCATATTTTGGTATTCGTTTTAAATTTTGGGCAGTCAGGACCGGGTTGACTTTTGCTGACTTTTTGGGAATTCTTCAAAAATCAAAGCTTAATGGTTTGGGATCGCTTCTTATTGCATTGTTTGACTTTTTGGATTATGTTTGGCTTGGATTTGCGTGATCGGAGGGCTAGAACGAATGTTTGACATGATTTTAGGTTGAAGACTAGCCTTGATGACGTAAGTATTTTGCCTAGACTTGGATTGAGGGTATTTCCCCATATGCTATGATTCTTGTTATATACGGGAGGTGACATATATGCGAGGTGACGATCGTATATGCGTGCACCGTGGTTATTTATGATATGGGTAGACCTTAGGCTATTGTATGCCTTGTTTTGCTATCATTCCTCTTTGATACCATGTTCCTCCACTTGTATGACTACGTGAGCTATTATTCATGCAAGAAATAATGTCTAGGCTATTTGCTTATCTCTTTCAGAAATGCTAGGGCTAGTTATGCTATGTTAAGCTATTTGCCTTAGACATAGTCATATTGTTCAGTAATGATATCATATCCGCGTGTTATATCTCTTTCTCACTTTTATTATGTTATTTCACGTCTTGTTAGTGTCCTTGTTTGTGACACGGGTGTGAGCTGAGTTGTGGCACGTTGATATATATTTTTTGCGATAATTTGATTATGATACTGTGTGATAGTAGCATATTGAGACCTGAGGAGATTGATGATTGATTTTGGGCCATAGAGCCATATTGAGCGGATTGATGACTGATCTTGCGCCATAGATCTATGTTGATATTGATAGCGAGGTGACATTTGCGTCAAGGCCCCATATTGGGATGAGTAATGTTTATTATTGACTTTTGATCCGATCAGTAGTTGGGCTAAGATTCGCCCCTCCGATATCAGGTGAGAACACATGTTACTTTAGGCCTTGTGAGTGTAGGCACACGAGATGTGCTTAGTGAGGGACTTTTGTAAGGCACCCATACATTGTTAAGTCTGTGTGTTTTTGTGATGATTTATTGGTATTGTACTAGGCACTGTGAGAGTGTTGAGAGCATCATTGAGGGATATTTGTACCAGGCAGTATGGGCATGCTAAGATTGTTTATATTTGATGATTAAACTACAATGTTGTTGATTTAGGCATGTATATTTGATATGTAGGCATAGAGTTGTATTCTACTAATGCTAATTGGTATTTGATATCTCCACTTAATGTTTTGAGTTTGAAATCATAGTTTACTTTGATAAATCCCTATCTAAGTGATTTATGTGGAAACGTTGTTGCCTTGATTGATATACCTGAAAATCATGCTTATTTATCCTCTTATGGTGTTAGAGTTGAGCATGTTATTATTCGAGCTATTTTTCCTTATATGCCATTATCGTGCTGTTATTGTTGTTGTTGATTGTTGAAAGTGATTAGGGGAACTTCCTAACCTCGTCATTGCTTTCTCCAAGTTTAGGCTTGCTACTTACTGAGTACATGGGGTTAGTTGTACTCATACTATACTCTGCACTTCATGTGCAAATCTAGGTGTTGTTGTTAACGGTGGTTGCTAGTGAGTTGTTTATCTGAATTTGCTTGGAGATTTTGAGGTAGCACTACTGGCCCGTGTTATATGTTGGACTATTTGGTGTGATTGGATGAGGTCCTGGGGGCCTCGAGAATGTTTCACAAAGGTTTCTGGTCATTTGAGCTTGGTTGGATAGCTGAAATTTGCTGGTGTTTGGTGTGCTTCACCATCACGGAGTGGTCTCGTGATCGTAGAGGCTTAAGTGAGGGCATATGCTTTTTCTTCTTCGCATTCGCGACATAGGGGCCGCGTTCGCGATGAATAAGATAGCTTGGTTTTCGTGTTCGGAACCTGGTCGTCGAGTACGCGTATAGGAAGGCAAGCTGGGGTTGGCCAGGCATTTGACCTTCGCGTTCGTGTAAGTGTGTGGAATTGTGTGATTCTTGTTCGAGGGTGGCAGACTGTTGTTGTTACCCAATTTTGCCCTCATATTTTATAAAGTATTACATATACTTCCAAAATATCATTCTGCACTATTACCCAATTTATAGCGGGTAAATAAGTATTTTCTATAAATGTTAAAGCTTTAAAATTGATATTCTTGCATTTAAATAATTCAAATATTTATTAATTATCCCTTAAAATTATTTTAGGGTGATTTAATCATCTACATTTATTATTTGTACCCACATGCATCTTATAATATTTTACTCCATTTTTTTACATAATTATATTTGCCTTTTTCTACTATTTTACAATATTTACAATAATAGCCCATATTCTCATAGTAATTACATTTCATTGTATTATTTATGTCAAAATAGCATCTTTATGTTTTTATAACTCTAAGATATTGTTTCTGTGTGTTTAATGTCTTAAATATTATTTTTATTTATTTAATAACCATTTTTACAATTTATCTTAATTAATTTTATGTATTTTAATTTATAGCCCAATATAAGGCTAAATTTTGGACCAATTGAGGTCCAAACGATCACGCCCATCCCCTATTTACATGCTGAAGGCCAAAATCAAACGACCCAGCATGTCTGGCCTATCAGCGACCCGTTTTACCCGACCCTATCACCCTCTAATCTTGACCGTTGATCTCAAATGATCAACGGCCCATAATAGATCAACGGCCCATAATAAATCTTCACTCTCCTTATATCCCCCATCCCTAAATCCTAGAAATTGTTCTCTCCACCTACGCCACCTTCAAACACTCTCTCCCTCCCTACGACTAAACCCTAGCCGACCTAGGAGATCCTCCATCGCCATTTCCTTATACGCATTCATACGCGGATTCTACTTACCTTAGTTGTTCTTCTCGCTTAGTTATGGTTAATTTCGTTACCATTCCACTAATGGCAACACCGATTCTCTTAGATATGGCTTTCATCCTATAGAGATGGGTACGATTGTGGCTTTATACACTCAGAAAGGGGAAATTTCCTCTCGATTAGGGCGTATCTCCGTTGATTCCTTCGTGATTAGGGATTGTGGACGATTTGCCCTAAATTTGATTCTAACTAGGGTTTGAAATTCTTACTTCCTTTACTGATTCGGGTGTGCATGGGATATATTCTTTCCTTTACTATTTTTGATTGACTATTTTCCTTATTATTTTGTTTAAATTTAACTACTATATAAACCCCTCCCCTAATTCCCCTAAGCGGACATGAGCTACTATTATTCTCTCACTCTCACTCATTCTAAACTATTCTGAAACTTGGGCTCTAGGCCGGCTGAAAGACAAGGCCACTGAAATTTGGTTGTTTGACCACTTTTAGTGTGAGCACTGCCCGGGGTTCATCTTAGACCCTTTGGAACTCTAACACACTGAAAAGGTTGGGGTTTTTGTTGTTATCTCTTTGCTACTGATAAGCAAGATGTTGCTGGCATTTGTTTTTCTACCTTGTTTGCTCGTAAATTCTGCATACTAGTAAGTACTGAGGCTCTGGCAATTTCATTCTCTCTTTCTTGTGTTCATGCTTTGTATGCTCGTGTCATTTAGGCCTTTGTAAATCAATATGCTACTGTTTGCCTCTGTTTGTATTCATGTTTTCTTTAGTATTATTCTGTACTACTGTGCTTCTCTAGCATCTGAACTTGTTTGAACTCTAAGCTCAGATACACGCCCATTATATGTGTGCGATTTGAATGATTTCTATCTAGCTTAAGCATGCTCTTCAATTCTAATAACTTATTATTTGTCATGAGTCCCATCTCGTGCCTTACCTTGGATTCTTGTACTGAAACTCCTAAGGGATTATCTCCTGCCCAAAACTTGCTTGAATGAACTCTTTTCTGTTGAATCTTTTATGTATGATCTACTATTTTCCCTCCTCTATGTCTACATGAACCTTATGTGTCAAATATTGTCTCAATGTTTAGCCAAACATGTTGCCCCGTTGTTGAGAACTCTAATGCTATGCTTTGACTTGTTCAATCCTTCACTCTTTATTATTGCCTAAGACTTCTAGTTGAAGTCATATATTTAGCTTCTTCTACTATGCATGGTCAACTATCATAAAACCTGGAGTTTTCATGTCCTATTAACCTTAAGTTGATATGTTTTCCTTAACTACCATGAGTTCTTTTGGATTTTGAATCTTTGTGTTATACTCATCATGTTAGGCTGCCTGTGGACTGTTATACACCATGCCTACTAGCCTGTTTGTTATTTGTATTAGGATCTCATGTGAAAATTGGTATTCCCCTGACTATGACTCTACTAGACTTTCATAATTAAGACTCTTAGGTCTAAAGCCCCTTTTAGACTAATCCTGGATCATGCTTTACTTTGAAATTCCATTTGGAGTAATTTGACACCTTATAATGTTTTACCCTACTACTCTAAAACTTGTTTTTTTCTGGAAAACCTAGCATGCCTATCATGTGTATGTCTTGTATGCCTACCATGTTGACCCAAGTTACATGTTTCTTATACTCTTCTAATGTTGTGACTATGTTCAACATGCTAACTCTTTCTCCTGTGGAATGATTGCTCAACCATGAACCTATATTGTTAGTTTTCCATGTCTAACTTACCATGTTGGTATTGAGCTCTACTGATTCATCTTAGCTTCTAAAAATACAAGTACAAATATGTCTTATGTGAGTCCTGCAAATATGTCATATAATCGTGTCCCTATGTCTTAAGGGGAATTGTTGTTAGTAGGCTTCAGAGCTATTTACTTTTTTGCCATGCGTAGCTCATTAATTTGTGTGGTTAAGTTGTTCATCTGCAATTATTGGGTAAGTGGGTCCTCCATTTGGGACTTGTATGGGTCCATATGTGGGCCTGAGCCGTGCAATTGATACACTCTAATGTTTGAGGTGTATTTGGATCTGGGTCTGCTATTCGTGTGAAGAATGAGCCTGCTGAAGGCTCAGGCAGTACTGGGTTATTTTCTCTTGGGCTTGCTCTATTTATTGGGCCTGTATTCGTTTCAGTTTGTAATAATTGAGCATGTATTCTTTTATTTTTTGGCCTGTAATAATTAGCAGCTTGGACAACACTTGAATCTATCAGTCACACGAAAATCATGCCTATAGGTCTTGCACCATTCAATATGCTCCGATTTCAAATCTGCCCATCTACAACCATTTACTTAATAATTTGGAACACTGTTAGCATGAGCTTATAACTGTTTGTGTACATTTGCGTCTATGTGAGGAGGCTAATTTGAGTCCTTAATTGTTGACTATATGCAATCCTAATTATTTTGGTTATACGCCTGTGATTTGAAGAGAAAGATTGGGGATTTTGACCTTGGTTTTTGAAAGTGAAAAATGGAGATTTGAACCCCGACTCAGAACGGGATTTGGATGAAACTTATATATTTGGACTCGTATTCGAATGGGTAATCATGATTTGTGACTTTGGTTGGGTTCTAGAAAGTGGGCCCGGGTTGATATTTTGGTTGACTTTTTGCAATTGGATAAACATTGGAGTTTTGTTACTTGGAATTATTTTTGACTAGATTCAAGTCATTTGCAGGTCGATTCGTGTGGGAGGGATTTTTGGAGTATTGATTCACGTGCTTTGAAGTATGTAAGTTGTCTAAACATTGTTTGATGGTAATTTCCCTATTTTCTAATATATGTGACATATGTTGGGGGTGACACACGTGCTAGGTGACGGGCATATGTGCATACCCCGTGGTTATTCATGATCCGGGTAGACCTTAGAATTATGTTCCTTGTTTTTCTATCATGCCTTGTTATATATGTGTTTTCTCTACTTGTATGACTATTTGAGCTATTATGCATCCTAGAAATCACGTCTAGGCTATGTACTCATCTGTTTGAGACATGTAGGGTTATTCTTGCTATAATGAGTTGTTTTCCTTGATTGTAGTCATACTCTCAGTCATGATGTTACATCCGCATATTATATCTCAGTCTTTATGCATTCCTTATATGTAATATCACATGTTGTTGATACCCTCATACGTGTGACACAATTTGAGATGAGTATTATGGGATGTAACTAATTTAGACTGGAGCGGTTGATGACTGAGCTTGGGCCATAGAGCCAATTTTGTATTGATTATGAGGTGACACGTACGCCAGAGCGCCCATTGGGCTAAGTGGCTTTGATTAAGAGGTGACGCGTATGCCATGCCCTATATTGGGCTAAGTGATATTGATCGTTGACTTATATCCGATAAGCTCTTGGTCAAGGAACCGCCCCTACGGATTCGTGTATTTACCGTGGGTGCAGGCATATGGTCAATATTTTCTTGGGTGAGGACTTGTGTCTGGCAAACATAAAGTGTTGAGTGTCATTGTTGTTGAGTGTGAGGGTCCTAGGGCAATTGTGCCAGGCACTACACATGTACTAAGATATGACATACTTAATGATTAAACTGCAATATGGCTGATTCTGGCATGTATATTTGTCATGTAGGTAGCAGGATAAATTCCTTCCCTCATGCTTATTGGTACTTGAATTACTTACTTAATGTGTTGGACTTGAAATCACTACTAAGTTGATGAAATAATTTTTAGATGACTTCTGGGAAAGAATTTATGCCTTAATTGCTATTCTTGAAAAACATGCATATATTCCTTCTATTTATGAAAAGGTTGAATTAAATATTGCTTGAGCATCTTGTCTGCACTTCTAATATTCTGTTATTGTTGTAATTGGTTATTGGAAATGAGTATTGGCCTTTGTCGAGATCGTCACTTCTTTCACCTCGAGGTTAGGCTTGTTACTTATTGAGTATATTGGATCGGTTATACTCATACTACACCCTGCACATCATGTGAAAGATTTAGGTACTGCCGAGTGAGGTGATCACTGGTGAGTTTCACCAGTACTAGTTTGTTGAAGATATCGAGGTAGCTGTTGATTCTGTTCGTAGGCCTTGAAGTCATTTCATCCTTTGTTTATGCTATTATTGTTGTATCTTTCAGACAGTTATGTATTTTGAATCAGACTATGTATTTAAAAATTCTCTAGCACTCATGTACTCGGTAACACTAGATCGTGAAATTGTTTTAGTTGTATTATTGTCATTAGCTTCCATTATTTATTTATTATTTAGCTATTGAGATTATTTAATTCTTTCATTTTAGTTTATTGTTGTTTTTTTGAATATTGGCTTGCCTAGCAAATAGTGTTAGGCAACGTCATGGCTTTGGGGTCATGAACGGTTGGTATCACTCTACTATGTTGCTTAGGTCTCACGAGCCATGATGAACTCTAGTAGAGTCTTGCGGATTGGTACGAAAATGTTTGTACTTATCTTTGAGAGGCTACAGGGCTGATAGGAAACTTCACTTTGTTTTATTCCCTATTGAGCGGATCTGATTATTACTAGCTTGAATCTTTGATTTTCAATTCTGTCACAGATGGTGAGGACTCAATCGTCGGGTGCAGTTGAGAAGGAGCCGATACACCAAGCTAGGGCCGTGAGAGGCCGGGGTCGAGGCCGAGGTAGAGGCGGAGCACGTGTCGGGGGTAGATCCCCTACTCCTGTACCTATGTGTTAAGCCACCAGTAGATCTTATTGAGGAGCATCTGCATGATTATGTGGAGAAGGAGGTATCACCTCAGGTGCCCCAGGGCTTATTTATCTCGCTATCATTTCAGGATGCTTTGATCCGCATAGTCGGTCAGTTTGAGAGTTTGGCTCAAGCCGAAGCATTTCCGACTATACTAGCTACTTCCCAGGAAAGGGGTAGAATGCAAACTCTAACTACCTGTTTCCTAGAGTAGGTGGCCTTTGGTTAACAAATTTCTGCAGTGTTACTGGTTGGGGGGGTCAACCTAGTGTTGCTGTGTAGCTTGAGGATAGGCCCGCGATATCAGCTGATGAGCTAAAGATATTAGACAAGTACACCAAGTTGCATCTTCCTCACTTTAGTGGTATGCCTTCAAAGGATGTTCAGGAATTCTTGGATCATTGTAATGAGATTTTATGCAACATAGAACTAGTCGAGTCCAATGGAGTTTACTTCACCGCCTTTCAGATAGAGGGTTCGTCCAAGTGGTGGCAGGTTGATGAGATTGGCCGACCAGCAGGATCACCTCCTCTTATATGGGCTTAGTTCTCCAGGGTCGTTTTTGAGAAGTTTGTGCCACGCACAAGGAGAGAGAAGTGACGAGGTAGTTGAGTACATACAGCAAGGTCATATGTCAGTTACTGAGTATGATATGAGGTTAAAAAGGTTGTCATGTCGTGTTATTACTTTGATTCTAACTGACGAGGAGAGAGTAAGGAGGTTCATTGAGGGTCTTCACCGTAGTATTCACCTTGTTATGACTAGTGAGACTGAGACCGAGACTTCATTGCATCAAGTGGTTTTTCTGGTGCATCGTGTGGAGCGCATACGCATTGATACTAGTGAGATAATGTCGGGTAGGGACAACAGCTCCCAATATTCAAGTAGTGCCTCATCTGGAGGTCGAGGTGGATTTGAGAGAGTCCAGTATAGCAGGCCAGCTAAAATCTCTTACCGTGCTCCATTAGTTGAGGGTTCATGGGTACCTGGTTCTTCTACTTGTTATTCGTGTTCACGCAATCCGACTCAGGCCCTGCCATCATTTCAAATCAGAGGTTGCTACGAGTGTGGAGAGTTGGGGCATGTCAGGAAGTATTACCCCCATCTTCACATAGGTCTAGTGCAGCAGGGAGGTCAGACTATGATTCCCGCACCAGTTGTGCTACACTACCCGCTCAGCTAGCTTGGGGTGGAGGTCATCTTGCACGTGGTCATCCTAGAGGGGGAGCTCAATTTAGTGGAGGTCAGGCCTGATATTATGCGTTCCTAGGTAGGACCGAGGATGTTGCTTTTGATGTAGTAATTATAGATAATGTTCCTGTGTGCCACATGGATGCTCCAGTATTGTTTGATCCTAGTTCTACTTATTCATATGTGTAATCATACTTTTCTTCTTTTCTGGATATGGCTCGTGGTTCTCTTTATGCTCATGTGCATGTGTGTACACTTGTTGGTGATTGTATTGAGGTGGATCGGGTTACTTAGTCATGTGTGGTCATTATTTGTGGGTTTGAGACGAGTGCAAACTTCCTATTATTAGATATGGTTGATTTTTATGTGATCTAGGGTATGGATTGGTTATCTCTGTACCATGTTATTCTTGATTATCACAGTTAGACCGTGACATTGGCGATGCTGGTGTTTCCATGGTTAGAGTGGAAGGATTCTCTTGGTTTCAATACTAGTAGAGTGATTTCATTTTTAAGGTCTAACTGATGGTGGAGAAGGGATGCTTGGCATATTTAGCTTTTGTCAAAGATGTTAGTTCTGATACTCCTACTGTAGAGTCAGTTATAGTAGTGAGGGAATTTTTGGACGTGTTTCTAGCAGACCTACCAGACAGGCCACCCGATAGAAGAGTAAATGTTAAAACTTCAAAAATAAAACAAATCTGCACGAGAAGAATGTAAGAAAGTGAAGTATTTCCTATCGGTAGCCTCTCGAAGATAGCACAGACCTCTCCATACTGATATGCAAGACTCTACTAAACTTGCTCATGACCCGTAGAACCTATGAATCTAGGGCTCTGATACTAACTTGGCACAACCCATCAACCGGTCATGATGGTACCTAACTCGCCTTCTTGGCAAGCAAAATATAATAAGAGCAGAACAAGATAAAAGAAATAACGAGAATAATACCAGTCTAAAGCCAATAACACAAAATAACTGCATCGATACATTACGTATCCCCCAAATTTGGTAAATATTGAGTCATAAGCTCTAAAATGGAAGTACAAGTTTGGAATAGAAAGTAAAATACTGTCTGAATGAAAGCAACATTACATAAGTGAAAAGCGATGCCAAAGACTGTGGTCGAAATACAACACTACCTCGTCTCTTTGCAAATCCTCAGCGACGGATCACAACTACCTACGGCTCGGTCGAACACCTGGATCTGCACAGTTAAGTTGTAATGACTCGGCCTGTCGTTTTGAGTATTTTAGCCTTGTTTCCCTATTTACTGCTTCTTATATATTATATTGTGGCTATGTGACTTGCCGGGGAGTTTGGCCTTAGGTTCGTGTGAGTTTCGGAGTGAAATAGGACACTTAATCCCATGTTTCGTAGCAAAAGAGTTGACCATAGTTTGCATTTTGTGTAGACAGCTCTATAATGGAGTTTTGGCTATTCCAATAGCTCTGTATGGTTATTTGGAAATCAGGAGCATGTTCGGATGTTGATTTGGAGGTTCATAGGTAGTTTCGTCATAAATCGGCGAAAGTTAGGAAGTTGAAGGTTTGGAAGGTTGAAAACTTTGACCGAGAGTTGACTTTATTTATATCGGGGTCATATTTTGATTTCAGAAGTTGGAACATGTCTGTTATGTCATTTATGACTTGTGTGCAAAATGTTAGGTCAATCGGAGTTGTTTTGGTATGAATCGATGTTAGTTTTGGAAGTCAGATGTTCATAGTTTTAATAAGATTGAGCTGGGTCCGTTATATGTTTTGGAACTTGTTGGTATATTTGGACGGGGTCCTGGGGGCCCCGGGTATGAATCATATTGAAATCGGACAAATTTAGACTTAATTATTTTGCTGAAGCTTCAGCCATTCTGGTGTCATCGCACCTACGGTGGGAGTGACCGCAAGTGCGAACTCGCTGGTGCGAGTGAATAAGCGCAGAAGCGGAAGGGGGCTAGCCCAGGCTTGGGTCGTAGGTACGGAGCCTGGGCGCAGATATACATCCGCATGCGTGAGCTTTCTTCTACAGAAGCGTAACTGTGAGTGGGCTTGTGAAGGACAACAGGTGCGATCCTTTTTACGCAGAAGCGAGCATTGGTTCCCAGAAGCGAAGAGAGCTGGCCTAAGTGAGGACCGCACCTGCGATGGATGTTTTTCACAGGTGCGACTGTTTGACCATAAAAGAGGATACCGTTGGGCAGAAAAGAGGGTGTTCAAGGGTTTTATCTCATTTTCCTCTTTTGGACCTAGAGAGCTCAGTTTTTGGTGATGTTTCGAGGAATTTTCAAGGAACTAATCGGGGTAGTGATTCTAACTTGGATTTGGATATATTACTTGAATCTATCATTATTTTTGTCATTTAATTAGCGATTTGAGTTGGAAATTTTGGGGAAAAATTATGAAACTTCTTGGACAATATTTTGGGGATTTTAAAGCTGATTTGAAGTCAGATTTGAGTATTTCTTCTATGGTTGGACTCATTATCGAATGGGTGTTCAGATTTTGTAAGTTTGGTCAGGTTCCGAGACGCGAGCCCGAGGTTGACTTTTTGAGTTGACTTTTTATTTCTCTTAAGATTGCAACTTTATTGATCGGAATAGCTTCCTATAGTTTATATTTATGTTATGAAGTTGTTTTGGCTAGATTCGACCCGTTCAGAGTTGGATAATCATGGGAAATGCTTACTAGTGGATTGAGTTAACGTGTTTTGAGGTAAGTGTCTTGCCTAACTTTGTGTGGGGGAATTACCCCTTAGGATTGGTATTGTTTGTGTTAATTGTGATATGTGGAAGACGTGTATGCAAGGTGACGAGTGAGTACACGGGCTAAATGTGGTAATTGACTGGTTTTAGCTATGTAGATTCCTTTCATGCCTTTAATTGAGTTGCCGTAATATGTTATATTCCTCATCATTTGTCTATCTTCACATGTTTTACTTCACATCGTTAATACTTGCATTATCTCTTACTTGCTAATTGGCTTTACTTCTTTAGTTGAAGTTATTGTTCTCTCTATTCCTTATTCATTATTTAACCGTTGAATTCCCTACTTGAAGTTGTTATTTCTTGGAATATCTCATTGTTGAATTTGGGGTTGAAGTTATAAAGGTCGTGATTTACGTTGAGGCAAAGTTGTAATGTGTTGAAATACCATTCTTGTTGAGTTATTCACTTTTGGTTGCTATTGTTGAGACTCTTGTTCTTGTTGTGGTTGAGCCATGGGCTATTTATTGTGGAAATACTATTATTGTTCATTTCTTTGGCAAGTTGTGGTATTGGGCACCTGAGGTGCAATTTGTGATATGTTGTGATATTGATACGCATGCGGTGGTATAAGGATTGGGGTTGAAACGCATGCGGTTAGAAACAATGGGTTTGATACATGTGTTGCTAGTGGGAGAACTACTTGAAGCCATGCGGTGTGATAAGGTGGGCTAAAATGTTGGTAGCTATTTCGGGAAAATGAATTTCAAACCCAAATGCAAGGCTCCCGCGGTGATATAAAGAAAGATTGTGATTTGATATGTGAAATGAGACTATGAGGCAGTACATCGATAGTGATTCTTGTTGATACCTTTCATTTAAATCACTTGTGTTTTGTTTGCATTGGTTGCTTGGCATTCATATTTTGTGTCTTTATCTGTGATGTCTTAATTGCCTTAATTCAGTGTAGCTGTTCTTGCTATATTTCTTCATTGTATCATTTTCATTGTTTTCCATTATTGTACTATCATATACCTGTTCAAGTTTCTTAGTTATTCCAGTAATTATCTTGACATGGCCCTGTCACTACTCTACCGAGATTAGGCTTGATACTTACTGGGTACCATTGTGGTAACTCATGCTATGCTTCTGCACATCTTTTTATGAAGATCCAGGTACCTCTTACCAGCCTAGGCACCAATGAATCGAGCTCGGATTTGGAGACTTCAAGGTATACCTACCTGCGTCCGTAGACCTTGGAGTCACCCTCTATCTAGTTCTATTTTATTTGTCCTTTTTATTGATACTTTTATATAGAGATGTTCAGTAAACTCTTGTAGAGCTTGGGACTTGGTATCACCGAATTTTGGGTGTTTTGCACTATTGAGTTGCAGAGTCCTTTTTATGATAGTTATTGGTTAATTTGAAAGTTTTATCATTATCTCAGTTAACTTTTGTATGTGTGTTAGGCTTACCTAGTCTTAGAGACTAGGTTCTATCACGATATCCTACGGGGGGAAATTGGGGTAGTGACAAGTTGGTATTAGAGCTCTAGGTTCATAGGTGTTATGAGTCACAAGCAGGTTTAGTTGGTATATTTCTATTCTCTCACATATGATGAGGACACGCACCGCTGGATCCGACGATCAGACAGTCGCACCCCCTGCTAGAGCCACGAGAGGCCAGGGCCAGGGAAGAGGCCGAGGAGGGGCACGTGGTGCAGCCAGAGCACCTGCCTGAGCTGCGACAAAGGAGCCACCAGTAGCTTCAGTTGTGGAGCAGGAACCTGAGATGCCTGTTGCTACCCCCACACTCAGGAGATTCTCGCCCAGCTCTTGAGAATATTTAATACTTTAGCTCAAGCGGAGTTATTTCCACTTGCACCGGCAACATCTCAGGCTGAGGAGGAGCATATACTCTTGTAGCCCGTACCCCAGAGCAGCGAGTCCAGGTTGACCCGGTCCTAAAGGTTATACCAGTGCAGCCAGCTGTCCCAGTTCAGCCCGAGGTTAGGGCAGCAGCATTCGAGGAGGAGCATCTCAGGCTCGAGAGGTACAAGAAGCATCATCCTCCTACTTCCAGTGGCCTGGCTACAAAGGACGCACATGGCTTTCTAAAGAACTTCCACTGTATTGTCCGTACCATGGGTATAGTGGAGACGAGCAGGGTTGCTTTCACTACTTTCCAGCTGTCAGGACCAGCGTACCAGTAGTGGCAGGCTTATGAGGAGGGTAGCCCCGCCAAGGAAGCTTCACTCATATCGACTCAGTTTTGAGAGATATTCCTGAGAGAGTTTGTTCCCTAGAGCCTTCGGGATGCATGGCGTGCGGAGCTTGATCAGCTGCTCCCAGGTGATATAACCATATCAGAGTATGTTTTCAGGTTCAGTGAGTTGTCCAGACATGCACCTGCCTTAGTTTCCACAGCCAGAGAGCGAATCCGTCGATTTATCGAGGGGCTCAACTATGGTATTATATTCATCATGGCTCGAGAGTTGGAGAATGATACCCTATATCACCAGTTGGTAGAGATCGCGCGGAGATTGGAGGGTATGCGGGGACGAGAGAGGGAGGACAGGGAGACCAAGAGGCCTCACATTTCTGGCACATTGCTTCCTTGGCATTCTTATAATGTGTCTTAATTTGTGATGTCTTAATTGCCTTAGTTCAGTGTAGTTGTTCTTGCTATATTTCTTCATTGTATCATTTCCATTGTTTTCCATTTTTGTACTGTCATACACATGTTCAGTTTTCTTAATAATTCCAGTAGGTTTCTTGACTTGGCCTCGTCACTACTCTACCAAGGTTAGGCTTGATACTTATTGGGTACCGTTGTGGTGTACTCACGCTACACTTTTGCACATCTTTTTATGCAGATCCAGGTACTTCTTACCAGCCTAGGCACCAGGGAGTCGAGCTCGGATTTGGAGAGTTCAAGGTATACCTACCGGCGTCTGCAGGCCTCGGAGTCACCCTCTATCTAATTCTATTTCATTTTCCCTTTTTATAGATACTTTTGTATAGGGATGTTCAGTATACTCTTGTAGAGCTTGTGACTTGGTATCACCAGATTTTGGGTGTTTTTTATTGTTGAGTTGTGGAGTCTTTTTTATGATAGTTACTGGTTAGTTTGAAAGTTTTATCATTATCTCAGTTAAATTTTATATGTATGTTAGGCTTACCTAGTCTTAGAGACTAGGTGCCATCACGACATCCTAAGGAGGAAAATTGGGGTCGCGATATAAGTGTAGAGTATAGGATGAGTAAACTCGACCCTATGAGCTCAGCAATTATCATAACTAACCTCAACGAGGTAATAGAGGCAAGAATTAATAATGATACTCCCCAATCAATTGTACAGCTCATAAATCTCACAAGTACATAACAATAACATCATCAAGTTATAAATCATAGATAAAGCCTCCTCGATGCACAAATATAGCATAATGTGCTGTGTTTCAGTTAACAATCTAGCATATAGACAGGATATGCAAAACAAGGCACGTATACATTCCTGATCTAGCATATACATAAGATATGCGAATAAAACATGTACATATATAAGGAAATTGCAAGTAGATAAGAAATGCAATAACCAAAACACACACTGGCCAGTTTTTCTCATACCGCGTATACACCATCAATAGAGAAAAACGATAGGCTGACCCTACGGGGATGGATCCTTATCCAGATGCTGCATGGACAACTCACGTGTAATATATATCCTACGCACGGACAACTCACATGCTAACATAACTCATATCCACACAGACAACTCTGGTCATATCAACCTAATCCATATCACATAGAAAGCATATACAAAAATACTTGTACATGAACAATGGAGATCAATTTACATACTCATGGACAGATATAAGTTACATGCTAAAGTGTAGGCATGTGCGAAGTGTGCTACCACAATTCTAGTCAGTCGATTGCGCTACAAGAATTGCAACTAACATGTTTCAACAAGAGATCAACAAACAAATAATCTTTAACATGATTCAACTATCTTACAAAGGGAATGCAACATAAGAAGTATGATAATGTGAAGCTTAGCAATCAATTCAAGGAATATAATAGCCTAATCACTACCCCGAGCATGGATAATACCCCGATGTACGCACATGGCTCTATTCCCTCACATGTGCGCCACACATTGCGCGTAGCTATCACTAATAACTGAGCCAACTAGTGCCTCAACCAAGTCTAAGTAAGATATACCTCAATCACGACAAATTTATACTCTAAGAAGCCCTTCCCGCGTGAATCAACTTCCGGACAGCTCGAATCTAGCCAAAATAACTTAATATCATTAATAAGAGCCATAGACAACAACCCCAAACAATAAAGCTATTATCTTGATTAAATTATGCAAAGTCAACCCAAAATGTCAACCCCATGTGCGCACCCCGAAACCCAACAAAACGCACAAATCATGAACACACATTCCAATACAAGTCCAAATATGTGTGCTTCATCCCAATCCAACCTCAAATCAACCGCGAAATCACCAATTTTCGCTCTCCAAAATAATAGTAAAACCCCCCCAAATTCCACCTTTAATTCACATAAACTAGGTGTAATAATCCATGGATTTTGAATATCTAACATTAAAATCAAGTAAAGTGCACATACCCCTTCAATTGTAGTGAAAATTCCTCAAAACATAATCTCTAGCCGAGCTCCACAAGACCAAATAATGAAATTACCAAACCCTCAAAATATAATTGTCTGCCCAGTGATTTTACATTTGCGGACCAAACTACCGCATATGCGGTTCCACTTCTACGGTGAAAATCCTGCATTTGCAGTCTCACTTAAACATCCGACCAACCACATATGCGGTCACCCCATCGCATATGCTGCGGTCTCTTCGTCGCAGATGTGGCCATGATTCTACGCCAAACCTTCCACATATGCGCTCCCTGCTTCATCCATCCCAACTTCACTTTTGCAGCCCCAGGTCTGCATCTGCGGACTCGCACCTGCAGCCAGAACCTCGCAGGTGTGAAAACACCAGAACTAGTCTGCCAAAAAATATGAAACTGATCCGCAATTAATCTGAAATGTACCCGAGCCCCTCGACACCCTGCCCAAACACACCAACCCATCCTAAAAAATAACATGGACCTACTCGAGGCCTCAAATCACACAAAACAACATCAAAACAATGAATCACACCTCATTTCAAGCCTAAGGAAATAATGAACTTCCAACTTCCAAACTCATGTCGAACCACATCAAATCAACTCGGATTAACCTCAAATGTTGCATACAAGTCCCATATAGCATAAATGACTTATTCCAACTCCCATAACCACAAAATGAACTTGATATCAACAAAGGCAACTCCCGGTCAAACCTATAAATCTTCCAAACTTCTAACTTTCCAACTTTTACCGAATTGAACTAAATCCACCTAGTAACCTCCAAATCCAAATCTGGATATACGCCTAAGTCTAAGATCACAATACAAACCTATTGGAACCATTAAAATACCATTCCAGGTTCATCTACACTAGTCAAACTCCGGTCAACTCTTATAACTAAAGCATCCAACCTTGGGACTAAGTGTTCCAATTCAATCCAAAACTCCCCCGATACGAAACAAACCACCCCCGCAAGTCACATAGTAATAAATACACATATGTAAGGCATCAAATAGGGGAAACAAAGCTACAATACTCAAGATAACCGGCCGAGTCATTACATTCCCCCCTCTTAAACAAACATTCATCCTCGAACGAATCTATAATCATACTTAGGGTCTCAAAAAGGTGAGGAAATCTGCTCAGCATCCCTTGCTTGGTCTCCCAAGTAGCCTCCTACTCTGACTGACCTCTCTAATGAACCTTCATCGATGCTATATTCTTCAACCTGAACTTTCACACCTACCGGTCAAAAATTGCCACCAAGTCCACATCATAAGTCAAATCCTCATCCAACCGCACCGTCTTGAAGTCCAATACATGTGACGCATCCCCATAATACTCACGGGGCTTGTAAACATGAAACATTGGGTGATATTTCGATAAACTAGGTGGCAAGGCAAGTCTGTAAGACACCTCTCCAACTTTCTCTAGCACCTCAAAAAGACCAATATACCGAGGGCTCAACTTTTCCATCTTCCTGAACCTCATCACACCTTTCATGGGCAATACTCTAAGTAGAACCTTCTCACCTACCATGTATGCTACATCAGGAGCCTTCCTGTCAGCATAACTCTTCTGCCTGGACTGTGTTGTACGAAGTCGCTCCTAAATCAACTTCACCTTTTCTAAAGCATCTCGAACTAGATCATCGCCCACAACCTAACCTCCCCGGTCTTAAACCAACCAACCAAAAAATGAAATTGCCTCTCATATAGGGCCTCATAAGGAGCCATCAAGATACTCGACTGATAGGTGTTGTTGTAGGCGAACTCTACTTACAGTAAACACTGGTCCCACTGACCCCCAAAATTAATGACACATGCACGTAACATGGTCTCCAAGATCCGAATAGTGCGCTCGGCTGGGAGTTGGCTAGAGCTTGCGTCTTGATGGTCACATTTGCATAGCAGTGAGGCAGGTTGGAGGTTCACTGGAGTTTGGCCTTCACGATCGCGAGAGGGTGCTCAAGTTCGTGTAGGCCTGGGGCGATTGTGTATCGCGTTTGCGAGAGTCAAGCCTCATTTATGAAGAGTTAATTAGAGTCTGTGACTTTTAGCGCTTCACAAACGCGAGGCAATGACCGAGTTCGTGAAGGGAATCGCTGGGCAAACCACTTAAGTGTTATATTTCGGGAGTTTAGCCCATTCATTTGAACTCTAAACTTAGAGAAGGTCGACTTTTCAAGAGGATTTTCACATGAGGCAAGAGAGTAAGTGATTTGTACTATATTTTCATATTATTTCTTATTTTTCCATGGATATTACACATAGAATATAAGATTGGAAAGAGAAATTTGGGGTTTTGACTTTAATATTTTAGAGTGTAAAAATTGGAGATTTGGGAGTCGATTTGGACTCATTTTGGAATCTAATCATATATTAGGACTCATGAGGTTGTGGATATTCAGGATCTACACCTTGACTCGGGTTTTACCTTGTGGGCCTAGGTTGATTTTTGGATATTAGATTAAAGATTGAAGATTTAGTTTGGAATTGTGTAACGACCCGGCCGGTTGTTTTAAGAATTCAAGTCCCATTTGGAAGCATAAGGCCCTGAGCGGATTCGTATTAAGTGTATTGGCTTGCGTGCATAGTTGAATTCAGTTACCGGATGATTCGGAGTGATTTGGGACACTTGGTCCCTAAAACGGAAGCTTAAGTCTTAGGATTTCGACCATAATCGGAACTGTGTGAAGACGACTCCGAAATGGAGTTTCGTCAGTTTCATTAACTCCGTTGGGTAAATTTGGGTTTAGGAGCATGTCTGGACTGTAAATCTGAGCTCTGTAGCTCATTTAGGCTTGAAATGGCAAAAGTCGAATTTTTGGAGATTTGGACCGGAAGTGGACTTTTTGATATCGGGGTTGGAATACAATTTCGAGAGTTGGAACAGCTTATATTATTTGGGACTTGCCTACAAAATTTGAAGACATTCTGGGATGGTTTGATTGGTTTCGGCATGGGTTTTCGAAGTTGGAAGCTTTAAAAGTTCATAAGTTCGATTCGTAGTTTTGTTGTTGTTTGATGTGATTTGAGACCCCGAGCGAGTCCATGGTAGGTTATGGAACTTGTTAGTATGTTTAGACGGGGTCCTTGGTGCATCGGGTGTGTTTCGGAAGGGTTACGGGCCATTTTCTTCTATTTTTGAACTGCTGATATCTGTCATCTGGTTTTCTCCTTCGCGTTCGCGGCTGCTCCTCCGCATTTGCGAAGATTAATTGTGGAGGAGGGAATATTGTTTCTTCGCGAACGCAATTGTTGTTCAGTGCGTTCGCGATGCTTAAAGGCCTGGGCAGAATATAAGATTTCCAAATTGAGGGTTAGGCCATTTTTATCATATCTTTACTTATAGAGCTCGGTTTTGAGCGATTCCTTGTGAGGTTTTCAAACAAATCGATTGGGTAAGTGTTCTTCAGCTAGAATTTATTATATTTCATAATTTTATCTTTATTTTTATCATTTATTTTGCGCTTTGAATTGGAGAAAATGATGTTTTTGAAGAAACATTCCAAAATGAAAAATCTTGATTTGAGGGACGAATTGGTATCAAAATTTGATAATTTTAGTATGGTTGAACTCATATTGAAATGGGTGTTCGGGTTTTGTGAAATTTGTCGGGTTCCGAGGTGCGGGCGTCGGGGTTGACTTTTGGATCGATTTTTAGATTTTGATAAAGATTGAGGCTTTATGGCCCGGAACAACTTCTTATGAGTTTTATTTGTGCTTTGAAGTTATTTTGGTTAGATTTGAGCCGTCCGTAGGTCAGTTCACCTGAGAAGTTCATTTTTGAGTATTAGTCTGTCTTCTTTGAGGTAAGTATCTTGCCTAACTTCGTATGGGGGAACTACCCCTTGGGATTTGAGTTCTGTATGCTAATTGTCGTCCGTGTACGCAAGTTGACGAGTACGTGCCCGGACTTATTTGTATAGAATTGGCCTTTTAGGGATTCTTAGGTCCTTATATTCATTGAATATGCAGTTTTTCTCGTTACGATTACATTTCTTAATTTCCAGTTTCACTTCTACCTACTTTAATTGAAATTAATTGCTTCATGATCCACTCTTATTGTTCATTTGATTCATATGTGCCTTAACTGAAATTGTTCATCCTTAATTGAGGCAAATGATTATCCTTATACTGCTTATCCTTAAATGGAGTTGTTGTATCTCTCATTTAATTGCCCAATCTTAAAAGAAGTTAGATATCCTATATTTTAGTTGACTTGTCCTTATTTGGAATTAGTCATCTTGTGTTAGATCCCTCATTGTCAAACTGTACATTATGGACCATTGTTACATAATATTTTCTTTCTGGTTGAGTTGTTCTTATTATGACTAGTGTTCTCTATTGTGGCTACTCCTTGTGAATTGGTTCCTCCGTTTCCTTGAGTTTTGGAATTTTTGAGTTGATGTATTTGTCGTATCCTTGTATTATTATCATTGTTGCTGTTGTACTTATTGTGGTGATACACGAGGTTTTTGCCATGCGGTTGTTGTTATTGTGATGCACGAGGTTTTTGCCGTGCGGTTGTAGTTATTGTGATGGACGAGGTTTCTGCCGTGCGATTGTTGTTATGGGGTTGCATGAGGTTTCTGTCGTGCTATTGATTACTATTGATATTTGCACATACGGCGTCATAAGGCAGGATATATATATATATATATATATATATATATATATATATATGGGGNTTGTTGTGGTGATGCACGAGGTTTCTACCGTGCAGTTGTTATTATTGTGATGCACGAGGTTTCTACCGTGCGGTTGTTGTTATGGGGTTGCACGAGGTTTCTGCCGTGCTATTATTACTATTGATATTTGCACATACGGCGTGACAAGGCGGGATATATGTGTGTGTGTGTGTGGGTTGCGCATGTGGTGAGACAAGGTGGGAACATTGTTATGCATGTGTGGCGATATAAGGCGGGCACTTACTTTATTATTGCACACGTGGCGAGATAAGGTGGGATGTATCAGGGATTGATTTGTGATGATTTGTGATGGCCTGGGGGCATTCTTGTTGTTGATATTTGTGTAGTGGTACACTTACCTGTGTGAGCTTTATTTTGTGAATGTTGTGAGAAAATATTCTACGTGATGTCCGTTCTTTTTCCTTATGCTTATTTGCTAGTATGGACTATGCTAGGATACTTGCACAAGCATACACGTAGTTAAGTACTCTTATCAGATAATAGGTTTTCTTGATATTGTTGGACACAGATGCTCACCCTTGTTTACTTGCCTTCTTCGTGAGAATGGCTCTATTGGCACGTGAGTCGTCGGTACGGTTATGAGGTGTTATGAGGGCACATAATGCCAAGTGTTAGGGTTACGGCATTGAGACCCGTGAGTTGTGATTTGTCCGAGGTTCGGTACCTCGTGGAGTTTGCTGACTAAAACCTTATGTAAAAGCAGTTGTAGTTGCTGAGTTATTACTTATCCTTGCTGTATTTGTGATTCCAGATTTAGGTTGTGTTCTATTCACTTTTTGGAGTTATTTTCTTTATGGTATTCCGCTGATACTTTTTGTTTCCTTTCTTATTGGCATTACTGTATTGTGAGCTATATTGCATAGTCTTTATGTAGATATCATATATCTGTTGTTCATATACTTATACTTGTTTAGTTTATTAGACCAGTGGGTGTCTTGACTGTTCCTCGTCACTACTCCACTGAGGTTAGTCTTGATACTTACTGGGCACTGTTGTGGTGTGCTCATTCTACACATCTGCACATTTTTGTGCAGATCCAGGTATTTGTTCGTTAGAAACTGTGCGGGTCGTTGCTGTGGAGACTCAAGATAAACTTGTTGCTGTATTCGTAGGCTTCGAAGTCACATTCAAGTTTTTGTTTTGCACTGTTTATTCTTATTTCTGGACAATTGTATTTAGAAGTTTTCTAGTAAACACTCTGTAGAGCTTATGACTTGTACTACCTGTTTGGGAATTGTAAATGTTTTAGAGATTTCTATTTCAAACGTTGTTAGATATTATTTCTTATTGTTGTTATTCAGTAAATGTTATGCTTACCTAGTCCCTAAGACTAGATGCCATCACGATACCCAACGAAGGGGAAATTGGATTGTGACAAGTTGGTATCAGAGCACTAGGCTCATAGGTGCTACAAGTCATAAGCAAGTTTAGTAGAGTCTTGCGGATCGGTACGGAGACATATGTACTTATCTTCGAGAGGCTACGAAACTATTATATTAGGACGGTTTCACTTCCTTCATTCTTATCGTGCGAGTTCATTGATATCGATGTTTTAACTTTTATCTTTCCATTCTCTCACAAATGGTGAGGACACGAGCTGCAGTTGCTGATAATGTTATCCTCGGAGCAGATGTCGCTAGGGGCAGAGGTAGAGGCCGACGATAAGCACATGGCGTAGCTAGAGCACCTACCAGAGTAGCAGTTGAGGAGCGTCCAGTAGTTCCAGTTGGGGGGAAGGTACCGGAGGCGCCTGCTGTTACCCCCGGACTTCAGGAGACCTTAGCACTATTCCTGAGCATGTTTGGTACATTGGCTCAGGCGGGGTTGATTCCGGTTGCACCAACTACTTCACAGACTGGGGGAGGGACCCAGACGTCAACTGCCCACACTCCAGAGCATCGAGTCCACGTTGGTCAGGTTCCAGGTGTCATGGCGACACAACCTGTGGTTCCAGTTCAACCCATAGTCAGGGCAGCATCATCTAAGGAAGAGCAGTTTAGACTTACAAGGTTCAAGAAATATGAACCTCCTACTTTTAGTGGTTTGGCTTCAGAGGGTGCACAGGGTTTTCTAGAAGAGTGCCATCGCATTCTCCACACTATGGGTATTTGTAAGACGAGTGGGGTTGCTTTTACTACGTTCCAGCTTAAGGGAGCAGCTTATCAGTGGTGGCGGGCATATGAGTTGGGTAGTCCGGCCGAGTCGGCTTCACTTGCATGGGTTCAGTTTTCAGAGATGTTCCTAAGAGAGTTTGTACCTCAATCACTTCACGATGCATGGTGCGTGGAGTTTTAGCAGCTACGCCAGGGCACTATGTCAGTGTCAGAGTATGCCGTTAGATTCAGTGATTTGGCCAGACATGCACCTCCTTTGGTCACTACAGTTAGAGAGCATGTTCGTAGATTTATTGAGGGGGTCAGGCATGATATTCGATTCAGCATGACTCGGGAGTTAGAGTCGGATATTTCGTTTTTGCAGGTAGTACGGATCGCTCGCCGAGTAGAGGGCATGTGGGATCAGGAGAGAGAAGACAGGTGGGGCCATGAGAGAGAGTACATGCGAGATCAGGAGAGAGAGGACAATGGGGCAAGGAGGCCTCATAGACCGAAGATATCTATTGGTCCTTATTTTGGAGGAAGGCTACGACATGGTAGAGGTTTTGTAGGTCAGCCGGTTCAGTTTGCACTTCAAGCTTTGCAAAGTGTATCAAGTGCTCGTGAGTCTTGGAGTTACCGTACTGCACAGTTCCCATAGCCACATCAACAGAGAGATTGCTTCGAGTGTGGAGATACCAGACACAGGGTGAGATTTTGTCATAGACTCCGGACAGGTGTGTCACAGCGGAGTATTCAGGCGAGTAGAGGGCGCCCAAAAGGGGAAGGCCCGACCCGTTGATGTGTTTCATATAGTAGGCTTGAGGCCACTACACCAGATGATGTCATACAAGTATGCTTTTGAATTGTTACATAGGGGCACCATTCGTATTTTGATTCGGTTCTACTTATTGGGGCGACTTCCCCTATTTGTTCTTCAACCAATGGGTGAGTTCATGACATAGTATTCTGTATATGTGTTTGCCCCTGTTGGGAGACTCTATGAGTGGTAGCCCGTGTCTATCATTTGTTTATATTCATTATTGAGAGTTACGAGAGTAGAAGTGAATTCATGTTGTCCATTATTGTAGGTTTGATGTAATTCCTGAGTAATTGGTTACGATTTGTGATTTGATACTCTACCGGGGTGATAGTTCAGTAAGTGTTGTGATTTTATTGGCAGGACTGTGTTAGTTGTGATTCGGGTGTATAGTTAAGAGGTCTTCATGTTTCGTGCATCGTTGTCAGTGTTGTGGAGGTTTGAAATAGGGTTCTAACGGATATGAGGCTAAATGTTGGTGCTGGTTTTTATTACGGGCAGCTATTTATGATCAGAAATGTTATTATGGGCCTATGTGTAGTGTGCCTTGTTATGTGGTCATACCTTGTCGGTTTAGGCATGAGTTGTTACAGCTGGTTGAGACTGATACTGGTTATAGATTTAGAATCGGGTCTTTTGAAGATAACTGGAAGATGAGAATTTTGACGTTAAGGCTTATCGGTGTTGGCAGAAAGGATAAATTACAGTTGAGATGGTGTCGTTAGGCTTATGTGGATTGGGGTGTCGTGGGGTCCCCCGTGGGTGTATGTTAGATATGTGCATTCAGTGATTTGAAGACTTCGAGGAGATTCTTGGCACGTTCGAGGGAGAACGTTTCTTTAAGAGGGAAGGATGTAACGACCCGGCTGGTCATTTTAAGAATTTAAGTCTCGTTCGGCGGCATAATACCTTGAGTGGCTTCGTATTATGTGTATTGGCTTGCGCGCATTGTTGAATTCAGTTACCGGATGATTCTGAGTGATTTGGGACACTTTGTCCCTAAAACGGAAGCTTAAGTCTTAAGATTTTGGCCGTTTTTAGATTTGTGTGAAGATGACTCCGAAATAGAGTTCTGTCGGTTCCGTCAGCTCCGTTGGGTGATTTTGGGCTTAGGAGGGTGTCCGTACTGTGAATCTGAGGTCTGTAGCTCATTTAGGCTTCAAATGGCAAAAGTCGAATTTTTAAAGATTTGGACTGGAAGTGGACTTTTTGACATTGGGTTCGGAATGCGATTCCGAGAGTTGGAATAGCTCCGTTATGTTATTTGGAACTTGCCTGCTAAATTTGACGTCATTCTGGGTTGGTTTGATTGGTTTCGTCATGAGTTATTGAAGTTCGATGTTTTGAAAGTTCATAAGTTCGATTCGTAGTTTTGTCGTTGTTTGATGTGATTTGAGACCCCGAGCGAATCCGTGTTAGGTTATGGAACTTGTTGGTATGTTTAGACGGGGTCCCGGGGGCGTCAGGTGTGTTTCGAATGGGCTACGGGCCATTTTCTTCTATTTTTGAACTGCTGATATCTGTCATCTGGTTTTCTCCTTCGCGTTCTCGTCTGCTCCTCCGCGTTCATGAAGAGTAATTTTGGAGGAGGGAATATTTGTTCTTCGCATTCGTGTAGTACTTCACGCGTTCATGACGAGCAGTCGTTGGGCCATCAGACTTTTCCTCTACGCGTTTGTGAACGTATTGTCGCGTTCGCGAAGCACAACTAGGCAGCTTTTGTTTTTCTTCTTAGCGAATGCGATTGTTCTTTTGCGTTCGCGATGCTTAAAGGCATGGGCAGAATATAAGATTTTCAAATCGAGGGTTAGACCATTTTTATCATATCTTGACTTATAGAGCTCAGTTTTGAGCGATTCCTAATCTGTTTTTAAGCAAATCGATTGGGTAAGTGTTCTTCACCTAGAATTTCTTATATTTCATGATTTTATCTTTATTTTTATCATTTAATTTGTGTTTGGAGTTGGGGAAAAAGGAGGTTTTTGAAGAAAATTTCCAAAATGAAAAATCATGATTTGAGGGATAAATTTGTATCGGAATTTGATAATTTTAGTATGGTTGAACTCATATCGGAATGGGTGTACGGGTTTTTTGATATTTGTCGGGTTCCGAGGTGCGGGCCCGGGGGTCGACTTTTGGACCGATTTTTAGATTTTGATAAAGATTGAGGCTTTATGGTCCGGAATAGTTTCTTATGAGTTTTATTTGTGCTTTGAAGTTATTTTGGTTAGATTTGAGCAGTCCGGAGGTCATTTCTTAATTTCCAGTTTCACTTCTATCTACATTAATTGGAATTAATTGCTTCATGATCCACACTTGTTGTTCATTTGATTCATATGTGCCTTAACTGAAATTGTTCATCCTTAATTGAGGCAAATGATTATCATTATACTGCTTATCCTTAATTGGAGTTGTTGTATCTCTCTCTTAATTGCCCAACCTTAAAACAAGTTAGATCTACTATATTTTAGTTGACTTGTCCTTATTTGGAATTAGTCGTCTTGTGTTAGCTCCCTCGTTGTCGAACTGTACATTGAGGATCGTTGTTACATAATATTTCCTTTCTTGACAAGTTGATTCATATGGCTTTGTTTCAGGTTATTGAGTTGTTGTTTGATTGATTCAAGCTGGTCGGGGTGGTTTCTGAAGGAAAAGTGAATTTAGAGGGTTGAGTTGGCCCATTTAAGGTAAGTATCTTGCTTAATCCTGTGTGATACTTAGGATTGGACCTTATTTGTCTTATTGAAACGTATGTAAAGCCACATATATGCAAGGTGATGAGTGCATATGCGGGTGTTATGTATGAAAAAAGATCGAATTAGACTCTAGGATTCTAGTATGCATTAATTTGATGCATTAATTTAATATGACTACTTGAGCTTATCTATTCATGCTAAAGATTATTTTAAGCCCTATTATCAACTAATTTTCCAAGATATGCATTTGCGGAAATTTTTGCTATATTAATTTAGCGATAGTCATGTTTTCAGATCTTGAGCACACGTCCGCACTTTATTATTTCCATGTCCTTATGCACCTTATTTATGAATTATGAGCATATGTCACTTGATTATAAGTTGTGATCTTGATTTGTTGTGATCTTTGCACATTTGGGCACATTGAGCGAATTGGTTTTGTGTTGGCACAAGGTCTCTTCCGTGCATATATTGTGATGTGATGATATTGTGGAACGATGTCTTTGTAGTGTGATTATGATGATATTCTTTTTGTTATGGAATGGGGTCTTTGCTGTGAAACTATGATGGTATGGTTATTGTTATAGCACAAACTTTTTGACATGTAGAGTGTGGATATGGATCGATATCCATAGGGTCTCCCGCTCATATTTCTTTCTTGATGGCGTACACACGAATTGTGTTACCTTGACTAATGTTGTTGATTCTGATGTGGGGACGGATGATGGGAGTTGAGTGTAAGGATGGAAGCTTGGCCATGCAAGTGAATCATTTATGCCTTGTTGTGCTTTTTCAAATGCTTTTGCATAAATTATAACATGCTACTATATGCCTTTGTTATTGACTGAATATTTGATTATCAAGACTGATTTACTTGGGTTGAGTTGATAACTCTTGTTTTGTTTAAGTTGATGATATTACATCCAGTTATATTCTTGTTGCAAGTTATTATGTATATTGCACAGGTTCGTTGATTAGTTATTATTTTCACATGACTTTAACCTCGTCACTAATTCACCGAGGTTAGTATTGATACTTACTGAGTACATCTTGTCCCATACTCATACTAGACTTCTGCATACTTTTGTCCAAATCCAAGTGTTTGTAGTAGTGGACCTCGGGAGTAAGCTTTTGACTGTTCGAGAGGATTCAAGGTAGAGCTGCATGGACACCGTAGACCCTTAAAGTCCCCTTCTCTTAGTTTATGTTGTTATTTTCATTCAGGCAGTATTATACTATTGAGACTTATTCTGTACTTGGTTTAGAGCTCATGACTTTGTACTACCTGGTTTTTTGAGTTTGACTTATGTACCACTGTATTGGCTTTTGTTGAGCTTTATTACCTGTTTATGTTAACTTCAGGCTTATAATATCTTGTTTCTTTGTTTTTCTATTACTGTGTGATTGGCTGACCTAGTCTTGGAGGTTAGGTGTCATCACAACCTTTGGTGTGATTTTGGGTCGTGATATGTTTGTACCAGAGCTCTAGGTTCATATGTTCTACGAGTCATGAGCAAGTCTAGTAGTGTCTTGCAGATCGGTATGGAAATGTCTGTACTTATTATTGAGAGGCTACCAGATTGTAAGGAAATTTTCTCTTTCTTTCAATCCTTATGGTGGCTCATTTTATCCGTAAGTTTGAACCTTTACTATTATATTCTTTCACAGTTGGTGAGGACATATTTTGTGGGATCAGTTGAGCAGGCACCAGTGCCCCCTATCTGAGTCGTGAGAGGCCGAGGCTGGGGGGAAGGTCGAGGTGGGGCACGCACCATAGCTAGAGGTCCTGCTAGAGTAGCAGTTATGGAGCCACCAGTAGCACCAGTTGAGGAGCAGGTGCCCGATCATATTGAGCAGGCGGGACAAGCTTAGACACCTGAGGGACATATTGCTACACCTGGACTTCAGGAGACTTTGGCTCACACTATGAGTATATTCGAGAGCTTGACTAAGGCAGGATTGATACCGGTTGCACGAGCTACTTCACAGGTTGGTGGAGGAGCCCAGACTACTGTCGCACGTACACCAGAGTAGCGGATCATGTTTTTCAGGCTCCAATTATTATGCTGGTACATCGTGTCATTGCAGTTGAGACCGAGATAAGGCCATTCTTGTCTGCTGAGGAGCAAGAGAGGGTGGAGATGTTTATGTGACTTCGTCCATACCATTTCAGTGGAGGTCCTACTGACTATGCACAGTGCTTCTTCGATCAGTGTCATCGTATTTTCTGCACGTTGGGTTTGGTGGAGTCTAACGGGGTTGACTTAACTACTTTTCAGTTGTCGGGGCCATGATACAAATGTTGGTAGACCTACGAGTCGAGTAGGACAGCTGGCACAATACCACATTAAGAGGGGGAGGGTTCGTAGATCTGTTGAGGGACTCACCTACTACCTTAGGTTGGGGATGTCACAAGAGATAGAGAATGAGACTACCTTTCATCAGGCTGTCGAGATTGCTATGAGGCTAGAGCGTAGGTGCAAGCAGGAGGGGGCGAATAGGGAGTCTAAGACACATCGTGGTTTTGGAGGATTTAGTGGCTCATACTCTAGGGCCAAGGGTCGACATGGTAAAGGTCATTTCAGCCAACCAGTTTATTCAGCACAATAGGTTTCACCTGGTGCTCCGGCTAGCAATGGATTTCAGAGCGCTCGTAACAGACAGTTATCCTTCAATGTACCTCTCACACGGAGTTCTTACATTGGTTATTCCAGTCACCCGGGGTAGACTCAGTCCCAATAACAACATCTATAGAGAGATGTTATGAGTGTGGTGATACGAGGCATATAATGAGAGATAGTCCGAGACATTGGATGAGTGTACTTCAGTAGGGTACCCGGGCTATCATTCTCTCTCTAGATGCTACACCACCTACACATCCAGCTAGACGTGGGTGACAGGCGGGTAGAGGTCATCCTAGAGGGGGAGGCTAGGCTCATTGCTATGCTTTCCCTGGTAGGACTGAAGGAGTCGCATCTGATGCAACCATTACAGGTATTGTTCTAGTATGTTATAGAGATGCTTCAATATTATTCAATCGGGGTTCTACTTATTCGTATGTCACATCTTTTTTTGCATCATATTTTGGATATGTCTCGTGATTCTTTGGATACCCATGTTTATGTGTCTACACTTGAGAGAGATTCTATTATGGTGGATCACGTCTATCATTATTGTGTGGTCACTTTTAGGGNATATTGAGCAGGCGGGACAAGCTTAGACACCTGAGGGACATATTGCTACACCTGGACTTCAGGAGACTTTGGCTCACACTATGAGTATATTCGAGAGCTTGACTAAGGCAGGATTGATACCGGTTGCACGAGCTACTTCACAGGTTGGTGGAGGAGCCCAGACTACTGTCGCACGTACACCAGAGTAGCGGATCATGTTTTTCAGGCTCCAATTATTATGCTGGTACATCGTGTCATTGCAGTTGAGACCGAGATAAGGCCATTCTTGTCTGCTGAGGAGCAAGAGAGGGTGGAGATGTTTATGTGACTTCGTCCATACCATTTCAGTGGAGGTCCTACTGACTATGCACAGTGCTTCTTCGATCAGTGTCATCGTATTTTCTGCACGTTGGGTTTGGTGGAGTCTAACGGGGTTGACTTAACTACTTTTCAGTTGTCGGGGCCATGATACAAATGTTGGTAGACCTACGAGTCGAGTAGGACAGCTGGCACAATACCACATTAAGAGGGGGAGGGTTCGTAGATCTGTTGAGGGACTCACCTACTACCTTAGGTTGGGGATGTCACAAGAGATAGAGAATGAGACTACCTTTCATCAGGCTGTCGAGATTGCTATGAGGCTAGAGCGTAGGTGCAAGCAGGAGGGGGCGANATGTGGGGACGGATGATGGGAGTTGAGTGTAAGGATGGAAGCTTGGCCATGCAAGTGAATCATTGATGCCTTGTTGTGCTTTTTCAAATGCTTTTGCATAAATTATAACATGCTACTATATGCCTTTGTTATTGACTGAATATTTGATTATCATGACTGATTTACTTGGGTTGAGTTGATAACTCTTGTTTTGTTTAAGTTGATGATATTACATCCAGTTATATTCTTGTTGCAAGTTATTATGTATATTGCACAGGTTCGTTGATTAGTTATTATTTTCACATGACTTTAACCTCGTCACTAATTCACCGAGGTTAGTATTGATACTTACTGAGTACATCTTGTCCCATACTCATACTAGACTTCTGCATACTTTTGTCCAAATCCAAGTGTTTGTAGTAGTGGACCTCGGGAGTAAGCTTTTGACTGTTCGAG
>AWOL01S0071528.1:0-12758 GCA_000715115.1 Nicotiana otophora | reverse complement strand
GCAAAGAGAAACGTTTACTCACAGCTCATATTCCATTTCTCGGGAAATGGCAAGTCATCGGCACGGATCAGATCCGAGGTTTTGATTCGAACAAAACGACCCATCCAACCCCGATCCCCGGTCTCGTCTATACTCGAGAATGGTGCTTTGGTTACTCGGTGAGCAAGTTTGATCAGCCCTCCTCGATAAAGTCGGGGACTGTAAAGACGCATAAGATGATCGAGGGTGAAGATACGCCCCTCGACCTTGCTCGAGAAAAATTGAAGAAGAATCACTATCCTCCAAAAGGAAGGGTGGATTTGGCTGAGGGTCACATCGTACCTCTTACAAAAGGCAACAATGACAGGGTCTAGGGGTCCCAACGTGAAATGATAAGTATAAATACTTAAGAACCCTTCGATGCAGCTAGTAATTGATTCATCGGGCGATGGGATTACTACGAGTTTATTATCCTTGTTGCATTCTTGTATGACTTTATCGAGAACCTTTTCGGTGATTAAATATTGGTACCTCGACATCGGCTCACACCGACCCGGTCTCGGAGAAGGCTTTTCAATTTTAAAATCGCCTACGATCGAACATCCAACCGGAACAAATTTCTTAGGGCGGGGCTCTTCCACATCCTCACCACCAGCAGGTCGAGATGAAGAAGCGGTCTCTTTTTGCGGAACCGTTTTAGACGTTTTTGCCATTTAAAATTTCGTAAACAAAGAACGGAAGTATTTGGTGTTCTAAAGAAGAGTTTGCAGTAAAACTCATATGTTTACAGGCAGAAAACTCAGAAAAGACGAAAAGGAACTTGAAAAATTTGGAAGATTGAAGATGTAAAAACGATGAATGGTAGAAGGAAAGGCTATTTATAGATTGGAGCAGTGATGGTTCAATATCAGAGGTGGCCGACCACAGTCTGATACATTAAATGCCACGGTAAAACCAAACCGATGGGACAGCTATCACATACGCCAGGGTCGGGATCGATGAAAACGTCAGTATATATCTGATCGAGCTGTTGGGAAATCATATCGTTTCTCGTCAAATCCTTTTTCGAGAAACGAGGGGACTATCTGTGTACGGTCAAACTCGATTCGAGTCCGTCGTACGAACTGGTCAAGATAATAATGTATCGATCAAAGGATATCTGCATGACAAGCTCGATCAAGGTCCGAAGTAAGGGCGACGAGCTTCAAGCTCTAAGACCGATCAATGACAAGCTCGATATTATTATCGAGCTCATATCCAAATCGAACTACGAGACAAAGCGGGGATTATCGAAGATGCATGGACCGACCAACACTCACCCCGAATACCTAGACCCCAAGTCAGAATCGAGCTCGGACCAAGGCCGAGGGTTCGATCCAGTACCGAGCTCGAGCCAGTATCGAGCTCGCGGACTAGGGCCATTGCAACCGCACTATGGGAGAGAATCTTGGCGGAAATCGAGAAAGAAATAATACATCATGGGCTCTCCACTACGTATTTTTTATTGTATATAAAACAAGATCCCTCTACTATAAGAGGGATATGGATTGTAAGCAAACAGGGCACTAAAAACAAAGATCGCTTCTCACATTGAAAGATATCCCCTTGTGCTTGTTTTATTTTATTTTACTCGTTCTTTTTGCTCACTATTCTCATTCTCATAGTCAAGAATATACATATTTCTATTTCTCTACATGATTTATATCAAATTGTATCGTATATCCTTAGAACCATACACAAATCTAACGTTATCTGATTTTTCGGATAAACAACTTGAATCTTGCAAAATGTTACACCACATTAAATATGTGGGATAAAAATACAAAAATAAGCTATAGGTTGGTTTAGAAAAAAAGAAGCAAAACTAACAAAATTGAATGCCAATTAGCCATTTTTCAAGGACTATATTTAAGGTCGGAGTTAATATTGGAAACAAAAGTTTATTTAAGTTTATCTAGATTTTTAAAACACATGCTTTAACTATACAATGTGTATCATGTTTTTAATGTAGTAGAACAAAATAATACATAAGTATTAAAATATTCAGGAATTATTAATTCTAATTTTAGAGTTCATGCATTATAATCCTGTTATAATTTTGTCGCGAACCAATCTACCCCTTAATGTTGTGGGAAAATACGTACAAGTTTGGCCCAAAAAATATATTGTGCCATATAAAAATATCTTTAAGATGCCTAACCTAATCGGAATGGTAGGCGGGCGGGTTCTGTCTAAACCCGCACAATTTCAACCCGTCCCTCCCCGCATAGGATTTAAACCAGCATTCACCCGCCCCACACACCATCCGCGTTCACCCGCCCGCCCCGCAAATTATTTTAATAAAAATTCTCTTTTTTGTGGTTTTTTTGCCAATAAGGCAATCACACAGATAAACTCCCACCCTAATCACATCAGGTGACTTGGAAATAACACAGATTCCGAACATTATGTAATACTTACTTTCTGCTCACGTTCGTGTCAAATCTAAATGCGTTTAAGGATGTTGCATATGCAATGATTTACAAATAATTACTAATGCTTCTCCTGTTAAATGCGCCAAATTTCATATTCAAAGAAGAAGAAAAACTAGTTATGAAAACAACACCTTAACGAACCTTCAACAGGACATAGCACTAGTTAGTTCAAAAGATTAAATCCCCACCCCGCGACCCGCCCCACCCTGCGTGATATTTTTAATTTCAAATTTGAACCCGCCCCGCAACCACAAATTCACAAACCCGCACCGCCCCATTGCCATCCCTACCTAACGCACACCTCAAGTATCCAATATAGTAGAAGCATTTAAATAATTAGCAGGACAACCAGGACATAATTAAAGCTTGATGAAACCTTAAATGTTCAGACAACTAGTTTTACCACTTGTTTACCCATAAAACGGATAATAATTAAATTTGTATGCGGTTTTAAGGATATGTGGATTGATTCAACACAAGTAATCAAAAAGTATTATATAAGCAAATTAAAGATAAAATAAATAACCAAACCAATTGTGATGTTGAGTCCGGGCTCAATTTTAAGCTTAACCGTAGTTTTGCCCACGACCGGACCCTCGATTCGGAGCCAAATGTATATGAAGAGCTATGGTTAAAATGAGAACCTTTCAATAGCTAGAAAGCAGAGAAATAAATTTGTATTGCCTTGATAAGTGTGTTACAATGTGTCTATTAAATAAAAAACTTCCCTTTTATATAGTAAGAAAATTTTACCCCTAGTATATCAATCACTGGTATGCTACCGGTATCGGGCGAGATCCACACCGTGATATCTGGTTGAGTGCGGATATCGTGACCCTCTATTAATAGTGTGCAACCCTTTTAAATGCTTTTCGTTGTCTTGGAGCTCGTTTCGGGTTCGGGGTATGTTGTCTTGTCGGTCCCGGTGGCGAGCACCCCATTTTAGCCTCGAATCAAAGAGTTCTCCGATTCGGTCTGTATCTCATACATTCACACTGTGTTAGATTCATCGAGGACTTAGGGGTGTGTTGTCTCGAGTTCATCTGTATATAGATAGTCCCCTCGTTTCTCAGAGAGTCGGTTTGCCGAAATGATGAGAAACGATAAGTGAATTCCGGTTCCTTTATTCGTACGTTACAATCGAGACGATGAACACCCCATTAGTTGCATCGTTCTGACTTCGAACACGTGTCAACCATTGGCTGGTTGCCTCCGAATGTGAAACGTCGCGTAATAATTACATTTTCTCCTATAAAAGCTTTGACCTTTTGTACTTCTTCCACTTTCCGATCCTAGCTTTTATCTTCGAGTTCTCTAGCACCTATCAACTCTTTTAAATCATCATCTCTTTATCTTCGATCTTTAATTCTTCATAACTGTTCTTAGGTTTCAACCCAGATCTTCATCCTACCTTCAAACCTTCATACCCTTTCCTTCAAATCTTCATATCCTTTCTTCAGTTCCTCAGCAGGCTGCCTCTTCATCTTCCCACCAGGTCACAGGTACTGAGGTGGCCGTTCCCGAAGTGGTCGTTCTCGAGACGGCTGCTCCCGAGGTGGTTGCCACCGAACCAGCCCTATAGCCCCCATGAAAAGCTTTATTCCCGGGGTCTGTTCAATCGCATACGACTTCAAAGTCGAGAAGGCCTTATTCAAATAAGACCGAGGTGAAGGGGCATCGAGATATATATGCACTATCACCTAAGATACCCTTCCCATAGTCCGAGAGGACTATAAATAGGGAGGTAAGGACGTGGTAGTCCCCGTGACTGAGGACGATATTACCACTCATATGGAGGGGTATTTAGTGAGTGGTATTTAAGTGTTTACACTTATCTCTTCACACTGGGCCCGATAGACCCAATAGGTTTGGCCTTTTTCAAGAGATACGAAGTGTGCCTTGGGCAGATCCACCCATCTCTTTGAAGGATCGTGATCCTCCTATGGTATTTTGTGAACAACACCGAGTCTCCTCGGTTCACCCTCGACCACCTATTTCGTCTATACAGTCCCCGAGGTTTTTGAGGGGTACTAATAAAGCTCACTCGCCGGGCCAGCAAGACCCTCTTTCCGAGCATCGACGAGGATCAAGACCGAGGCTGGCAGGGGCACTTCTTTCGGGTAAAGACTAAAGATTTGATCCCTCCCGAGTTCCTACCATTTTTTGAGAAATGGAATTCATATCGTAAGTGTAGTATTTCCTTAAGTGTCGAGTCTCCTTTGTTTCCTTTCTCGCCATCAGTATTTGTGATCGTGGAACAATTGCTCGGGTTCCCAATGCGGTCCCCCGGCTCAAGGAGTGGATCGAAGGTATCTGCAAGTAGATGTCGTACTTTGAGCGCTCATGGCGTAAGCTTTCGAAGGACCGATGGGAGGCCTGTTCTCATAGTAAGGCTCTTCTCATAATAGTTACTATTATGCCCCGAACTTACATAATGCTGACCTTTTCTCTTTCCTTTGTAGGTTTGCCTAAGACCACCGAACTTAGACCGCTGAAAGGGGATGAGGATGCGTCCCTATCCGTTGATCTCTCCATTATGGGACAACCCGGGGATTCAGCCGAGGAGAAGAAGAAGAGGAAAAGAAAGTCTTCGTGCTCCCCGGGTCTCGAGGTGAAGCCAAGAAAGAGGGCGGCTTCCCGGGCTCGTAAGCCCAAGAAGAGCACCAACTACCGGGTGCCAGATTCTGACTCACTTTGCAGGCTCAGGGATGAGTCTGAAGAAGATGACATTTTTGTTTCTCACTAATCGTCCCTTGCTGGGGAGCAGGCGGTATCCAAAGGAGAGAGCCATTAAACCGGTCTCCCTTCGACTCGAGAGGCTGAAATAGAGATAGGGGCCTGAGGCTCCCGAGAAACCACTTCTGTTCCGAAGGAGGCGACCGGTGTAATAGACATCATGGAGACGCCCTCCTACGCCGAGTCCATGCTTGAGGAGGCCCAAGCAGGAAATAAGAAGTCAAGTGAAGGAGTTCACGGCACGGACAACCCTCTTCACTCCTTTTTCGATGGCATGGACCTGTCCACTTTAGAAGATTTTTCTGGGATGGGCGACCTGGAGATCCCAAAGAAGGGCGTACCTTCGGAAGTTGGCAGGCCGCGTTCGAGCCCAAAACCGGTGAAGCAGTTTCCTGCCGTGAGTGTGGACCCCGACCACAAGAGAACAATCATTTTTACAGTCCTGGAGGATGCTTGGGTTCTATCTGTTCCCGTGGGCATAGCCAGCTACCTCCGATGCCTGGTGACCGAGGAGGACCAGGCAAAGATGAATGAGGTGGGCGCGTCATGTCTCTTCAACGAGGTGCAACAGGCACTGAACTGGGTAAGCAATCAATATTCCCTCTTGAATTCCACTTAGATTTCAATCTCTCTTACTATTGTTGTTGTTTTGCAGGCCTCAATGCTTCACCGTGAGAGCTTCCTCCGATACCGCTTCGAAATCAGCCAGCTCGAGTTCGAGATTAAGGAGTAGGCCCAGAAAAAAGATATGTTCATGCTTCTCAGTGAGCAACAGTACGGGGACATCAAGGATCTTTAGGCCGATCTGGACAGGGCTTAGAAGGAAGCTTCGACCCTGAGGCGGGAACATACCGACCTGGTTGAAAAGGTAAAGGTCTTCGAAGCTAAAATGAGGAGCTAGTCGTGATGACTAACAACACAACCTCACAAGTCCAACAGAAGATCGGCCTGATTGACCAACTCCGAGCCAAGATGAACAAGGTCCAACAAGGCTGACGGGTGGAAATGAAATATAGACCTACTGGCCTCGGAGTAGAAACCCACCAAGGCGAAGCTGGCATCCGTAGAGGTACAACTCCGAGTGGTGAAGGAGAAAGCTGACAAGTGGTGTCAGCTGAATGATGATCTCCTAGCACAGTTGGTCTTGTCTATCACAGAGCGGGATGCCCTCGGTAGATAATACGAGGCAGCGAAGTCCAAGTTGGATACAACCTCCGCCGATGCCGAAGAAATGGTGGCACAATACAAGGCCGAAGTGGAGGCAGTCAAGGTCCTCCTGAAGGCAAAGGCCGAATAGATGAAGCGGCGGGCTCGATTTTAAGCTTATCATTAGTTTTGCCCACGACTGGACCCTCGATTGGGAGCCAAATGTATATGAAGAGCTATGGTTAATATGAGAACCTTTCAATAACTAGAAAGCAGAGAAATAAATTTGTATTGCCTTGATATGCCTGTTACAATGTGTCTATTGATTAAGAAACTTTCCCTTTATATAGTAGGGGAGTTTTACCCCTAGTACAATTCTAAAAAAGATAAAAATCTTCCTTGTATATCAATCACTAAAATACTACCGGTATCGGGTGATATCCACACCATGATATCTGGTTGAGTACGAATATCGCGGCCCTATGTTAGTCGTGTGCAACTGTTTTTAATGCTTTTCTAGGTCTTGGAGCTAGTTCCGGGTTCGGGTGTGTTTTCTTGTCGGGCACGGTGAGGAGCACCCCGTTCTAGCCTCGAACCAAAGAGTTCTCAGATTTGGTCTCTATCTCATACATTCATATTGCGTTCGATTCACCGAGGACTTGGGGTGTGCTTCCCCAAGTTCACCCATATACACCACTTGATCAACAAGAAAAGGAGTAGTTAAGTTCCTTGCTATATCAAATTTCAAGTCAGTATCAAGTTACAATGTAAGATTTTCTTTAGGTTTACAAAAAAGAAAAATAGCTAGCCAGGTCATGTGGTCTTACAATGAATTACCCACACTTAACGAAATGAATTTAAGTTATATATACTAATTTATAATTTTTATACTATTAATAAATTTCACCTTATTGATAGCTGGTCAATTATCATCTCTTTTACATTACCATTAATGTTTATAAAATGTTTGCTTGTAATTATCTAATAAATAATGTGATTATATAAATAATATTTGCACCATCATAAATAAAACTTAAGCTCTATCAAAGTATACTAATGTATATGGTCGGAATCAGGCTCGCCTACAACAAGGCAGGTTAGGCTTGGAACATGACAACCAAAGACTGAAGATCGACCTCGAGTCCCATCGAACTAGAACCCGGGGTCAGAACGCCTGTCTTCAAGAATATTAAATTAGTAATCTCGGAGTTGACCTTAGCCACGATCGAGATCGAAAAACATTGTTAGTATAACCAACAGAAGACCAAAATATCCGTGATCGATCGGATATTACGACGGGAATCTTGGCACGAATCAATAAGGAACCGGCAATCAGCGAATCAAGAGATCTTTTACCTTTGATAGAATTGTACCTAAAGTAGGACTCCTCTACTATATAAAGGGGGTCTGATTATTCATTGCACAGGAGGTAACATGCACTGCAAAGTAATATATTATTATTCTCTTTAAGTTCTTAATAATCTCTTTAAAGCTCTCATTTTTCTGTCTTGATATCGATCGAAGTACCTGGTTTGAGGGTGATTAATTCTCCAGGGTTAAGACTGTTCAATTCGTGTGGTTTGCGTTTACTTTTCCATTACTTATTTTAATTGCAATCTAATTTTTTATTTTGTATCAAGTTAAATCGCGTATCCTTAAAAACACTTATAAATTTAATTGTTATCCGATTTTGAGGGTAAACTGTTTGTTGCCCACCGTGGGGCTAAGGATAATAGTGATTATTTGATACAAATATCCATAACACACTACTTCACACTTGTTCTTTGAAGTGTCTTTAATTTCAGGTTAAAACTTAATGTCGAACTCTCAATCAGCACCCCTATATGTTGGCAACGAGTCTGGCCATCACGGTGAAAATAACAACTTAGCGCCAAGTGACAAGGTACCGCCTGTTGATCCTATCAGAATTCCGGCCGCGGGCACGATTGACGCTAGTTCACATGTGACTATCGATGCAAACTTGCCTACCGACCTCGAGAATAACGTCTATGGTGGAGCCCTATCAGCAGTTCAAAACACACAAAACATTGGAGAAGCAGGGATCAGTTTACGTGTGATCTTTGAAATGCTGCAGACTCAACAGGCAGTGATAGCTCAGTTACAGAACCAAAGCCGTGCACCCAGCAAGATCGAACCCGATCCACCCGGGAAGTCACCCACATGGATGAACTGGTCGCAGAAAGGTCAAGTGAACATGAATCGGGAGCTAACCCCTAGATCATAAAGATGCTCGAAGAGCTGACAAAACAGATAGAATCGGGGGAGAAGAAAATTGAAGCTAATGACAAAAAGGTGGAAATCTACAATTCCAGGGTGGACCAAATCCTAGGAGCACCGCTAATATTGAAAGGCCTGGATTCCAAGAAGTTCGTACAAAAACCTTTTCCTCCAAGTGCGGCTTCGAAGCCGATCCCTAAGAAATGCAGCATGCCCGAGATTGCTAGGTATAACGGAACGATCGACCCAAATGAGCATGTAACCTCTTACACATGTGCCATCAAAGGGAACAACTTGGAGGATGATGAGATCGAGTATGTCCTGTTGAAAACATTCGAAGAGACCCTGTCAAAAGAGGCTATGATATGGTGTCACATCTTGCCTCCTAATTCTATTGATTTATTTGCTATGCTTGAAGATTCTTTCATGAAAGCACACCCAGGGACATCAAGGTCGAGTCCAAGAAATCAGACCTTTTCAAAGTAAAACAGAAGGATAACGAGATGCTCAGGGAGTTTGTGTCCCGGTTTCAAATGGAACGAATGGACCTGCCACCTATCACTGATAATTGGGCCGTTCAGGCTTTCACCCAAGGGCTCAATATTCGAAGCTCGGTGGCTTCACAACAGTTGAAACAAAACTTGATAGAATATCCAACTGTTACCTAGGCCGACGTGCATAGTCGGTATCAATCGAAGTTCAGAGTGGGAGATGATCAACTCGGGGCCCCTTCAGGGTCTGTTTATCCCGTCAGAAACATCGACAGAGTCAAGAGAGATATCGATCGTGAACCAAGACCAAACAAGGATCGGTACCAGCCGGATAATGGAGACCTAAGAAGTAGTGGGTTTGGGTGGAACTCTATGAGAAATGAAAGGAGAAGTGACCAAGGTCAGAGCAACCGGGGACTCATGAGCAAAAATAACTTTGACAGGTCCATCGGGCCTAAAGAAGCACTTGGTTATCAGAATATAACTTTAATATCGATGTCGCCGCCATTGCATTAGCTATCAGACGTATCAAAGATACCAAATAACCTCGATCTCTACAATCAGATCCAACCCAAAGGGATCCTAACTAGATATATAAATATCACGGCACTCACGGCCACAGAACGGAGGATTGCCTACAGTTAAGAGAGGAAGTAGCCCAACTATTCAACGGCGTGCACCTTCAAGAATTCCTGAGCGACCGAGCCAAGATTCATTTAGGGAATAAGGATTATAATAAACAGACCGAACAAGAAGAACCTCAACAAGACACTAACATGATCATTGGTGGGGTCGATGTCCCTCAGGGGCCGATGTTGAAGCGCACCAAAGTGTCCATCACGCGGGAGAAACGAACTCGAGATTACATACTGGAAGGAACCTTGTCTTTCAACGAAGAGGATGCAGAAGGGATCGTACAGCCCCACAATGATGCACTAGTAATATCTGTAATCATAAATAAAATTCAAGTTAAATGTGTGTTAATTAATCCAGGTAGCTCGGCCAACATCATCCAATCGAGGGTCGTGGAGCAGCTCGGTCTAAAAGGTCAAATCATGCCTGCAGTCTGAATTCTAAACGGATTCAATATGGCATGTGAAACCACTAAGGGTGAGATAACATTACCGGTGAATACCGCCGGGACCATTCAGGAAGCTAAGTTTTATGTGATCAAAGGGGACATGAGATACAACACCTTGTTCGGAAGGCCATAGATCCACAACATGAGGGAAGTACTCTCAACTCTGCACCAAGTGTTAAAATTCCCAACACCAGGCAAAATTAAAACAATCTAAGGAAAATAGCCAACCGCAAAGGATATGTTTGCGGTCAAAGAGGCGATTCCAATATCCAAACTTGCAACGATAAGGGGGTCGAGTTCGGTCACAAAGCTAGAAACTAAATAGCATTTACCAACATCAGCTTTGACCCAACCGGAGAAACATGGGATTGATGAGGACGATGATTATGATTACGGGGTACCCAGGTCTTTTATAACCCCCGATAATTTTGACGCCAGTAGATCGACGGTCGAGGAGCTGGAACAGGACTTATTGGTCGAACATCTACCCAATTTAAAGGTATACCTGGGCACGAGGTTAAATCTCGAGCTCAGGAAAAAACTCATTCAGTTTCTTATGGCTAACATAGATTGTTTCGCTTGGTCCCACCTTGGCATGATAGGGATCCCGCCGAAATTAACCACTCATAAGCTAAGTCTAGACCCGAAGTCCCATCTGGTGAAGCAGAAGAGGCGACCCCAGTTCGAGATCAAACATGCTTTCATCAAGGACGAGGTATCTAAACTCCTTAAAATAGGTTCCATTCGGGAGGTTAAATACCAGGATTAGTTAGCAAACGTAGTGTTAGTCTCTAAAAAAGGGAATAAATTAAGAATGCGTGTAGACTATAAGGATGTGAATAAGGCATGTCCCAAGGACTCTTTCCCTTTTCCCAACATCGATCACATGATTGATGCCACGACCGGTCATGAGATCCTCAATTTTCTCGATGCCTACTCCGGGTAGAACAAAAACGAATGGACCCGAGTGACCAGGAAAAAACCTCCTTCATCACTAAATACGACACCTACTGCTATAACGTGATGCCATTCAGGTTAAAAAATATCGGTGCCACTTACCAACGCCTAGTAAATCGGATGTTCAAAGAACAAATAGGAAAATCAGTGGAGGTTTATATTGACGATATATTGGTTAAGTCCCTACAGGCAGAGGACCATTTAAAAGATTTGCAGGAATCCTTTAGCATATTGAAGAAATACAATATGAAGCTGAACCCGGAGAAATGTGCGTTTGGAGTTGGGTTAGGTAAATTCCTCGAATTTATGTTATCCAATCGGGGAATCGAGATCAACCCCAATAAAATCAAAGCCATTAAAGATATTACGGTTGTGAACAACGTGAAGGTCGTGCAAAGATTAACCAGGCACATAGCCGCCCTTGGGAGATTTATCTCGAGGTCCTCCGACAAGAGCCACCAGTTCTTCACACTATTGAAGAAGAAGAATAACTTTCCATGGACCCCGGAGTGCCAACGGGCCTTGGAGGAACTCAAGCGGTATCTATCGAGCCCATCGCTGAACCACACGCCGAAGATAGACGAACAACTGTACTTGTACTTGACAGTATCAGGGATAACGGTAAGTGGAGTCCTGGTTCGGGAAGAACAAGGTACACAATTTCCAATTTACTATGTTAGCAGGACCCTAGGTGAGGCTGAAACTAGGTATCCTCTCCTAGATAAGCCGGTGCTCACTTTACTAAGCGCCTCTAGAAAGCGAAAACCATACTTCTAGTGTCACCCCATATGTGTCGTGACTACCTACCCATTAAGGAATGTAATGCATAAACCTGAGCTCTCGGGCTGGTTGGCCAAATGGTCTATAGAAATCAGTGGGTACGATATGAATATCAACCCCGGACCTCCATTAAGTCTCAAATTTTGGCAGACCTTGTGTCCGACTTTACGCCAGCCCTAATACACGAGGTTGAAAGAGAGATATTAATCAACTCAGGAACCTCCTCGAGCAACTGGACCCTCTTTACGGATGGCACCTCGAACACAAAAGGGTCAAGACTTGGCATCGTATTGAAGCCACCAACATGCAATGTAGTTAGACAGTCTATTAGGACTGTGAAATTGACTAACAATGAGGCCGAGTATGAGGGCATGATTGCTGGTCTCGAACTAGCCAAAAGCTTAGGGATAGAGGTAATTGAAGCGAAGTGCGACTCCCTCCTTGTGGTAAACCAAGTTAATGGGATGTTCAAGGTCAGAGAAGAACGAATGAAAATGTACCTGGATATATTGTAGGTAACATTACATCGATTCAAAGAATGGACTTTGCAACACATACCTCGGGATCAAAACAGTGAGGTCGATGCCCTCGCTAACCTAGGGTCATCGGTTGAGGACGACGAGTTCAACTCAGGGGTAGTACTACAACTTATGAGACTGGTAGTGGAAGAAGGTCATGCCGAGATTAACTCAACAAGCCTAACTTAGGACTGGAGAAATAAATATATAGAATACTTGAAAACCGGAAAACTGGCGTCGAATCCAAAGGAATCGAGGGCCCTATGTACAAAGGTAGCCCCATTTAGCCTCTCCAAAGATGGAACCCTGTTCAGAAGGACATTCGATGGCCCACTCGCGATATGTCTAGGACCAGGGG